>CANYCX013599032.1:0-11525 GCA_948193385.1 Breynia disticha f. nivosa
GTCAGTTCAATCGGTGAACCTCCATTTAGGGTGTTATGAGGATGATATTTTACCTTGTTTAAGCTTGCAAAAAATTAAGTCATTTTTGAAAATTTTTTCAATGTTCTGCCGTTCTGGACCCATTTTCTCCGTCTCGAAAAACCCGATCTCCGTCCCGCCCCGTCCTAAAATTTTGAGACGGGACAGAACAGAAAATTTTAATCTAGACAAATCTTGATCTTCAAAAATAAAATCCCAAAATATGAGACGAGACTGGAAATTTGTAATTCTTCTCCCGTGCCGTCGCGTGAATTTTTTCGTCCATAAGACAGACATATTAGTTCTCGGAATATTTAGTTTCTCAAACGTGTAAAACATTGGACGACTAGACGTTAATATCGACGACCAAGAGTTATCAACATTATAAGTCTTATTCTCTTCTAACTCTTTTGCAATCAATTCACATGAATTACTTTTGAAAAAAAAAACATAGCAATAATATCTTTTGTTAGCAACTTGCAGTAGAAATACAAATGTATGATTTAATGCTTAAAGTTTAAAGGTTTCGGTTGCTTTTGAAGATTTTTTCTTACTTGTCAAGCAGGGGCGGAGAGAGCGACGGAAAGCGAAGGAGGAGCAAATGACTAACAAAGACGAGAGAGGCGGCAATATTGTGTTTCGAGGACGACGAGAGTAGAGACGGAGAGCGGCGAAAGATTTTTTAAAACTGTGTGTTGTTTATGTCCAAGGGGAAAGAGTTAAGTTAATTTTATAAAAATAGAACCGAATTGGCCGGTCGAAATGCACCGAATTTTTCAGTTGATTCAGTTGCGACGAAATGCAAGGGATTGGAAAATTGCACGGACAACTAATTGGCGAAGTAGAAAATTAGTATGATTTGTAAACTTGATATACACGTGATGTAACTTTTTTAGTTGGGGGAGGGTATTTTAATTCTCTAACTTAAGGTTGTGGGTCATTATTTCATGTTTTGAGAAGAAAAGGAGAAAATATGAATCCTCGAAATATTCGAGGGGCAAAAAATTACTTTTGTTGGAAATGTACTCTGCATCAACAAATATAATAATATTGAAATCATTTATATTAATGTAGGTTGTAAATTTTATAAAGTCAATTAATTCAATTCAGATACATTTTCAATACTTATTAATTGAAATTTACGTAAAAAATGGGTGGATTATACTACCAGAACTATAGAGACCTTCTTATTTTACTAAAATTTTAAAAATTACGTAAAATAAAAATTATTTTTTATTAAAAAATAAAAATTGAGATTTATTTTCTTTAGCTTATGATATGCTTACATATATTAGGTATGAAATGAAGATTTTTTTGTCTGAATCATGAAGTATTTTGGGCACCCAGATAAATCCTCATTCAAGTTGGTAACACCACAAGGGCGGCAAAGCTCTCCCAACCAACTTTTAAGGCAGTTGCGTACCCAGAGTCGAATTCGAGATCTTAAGCTAGAACAACCCCACGCCCGATTTAGGTGTTTGATAGTGTGAAATGAAAATAAAGGTACCGCGTTTTCTTTTATCAGTACGATCAAAAATCTTGCTGTGTTGATACAAACAACCGCTTGTTGTAATGTCAATTCATTTATTAGTTCCCGGAGACAGGAAGCAACCAACGCTTTTTCATTAACCACGATACATTCGCGACACACTCACTCCTCACTCCAATACTTCCAGATCTGGACTTTCATTTCAATCACCTCCATAATCCCAATTCTTAACTCGGTTCATTTCTTTCTCTTATTATTGTTTTATTTTCAATTTTGACCAATGTGTTTGAATTTATCATATTGTTTTAATAGTATTCGTTGTTTGGCCTTTTGAAATTGGTATGATTATTAGTTTTTTTAAAGTTTGCTTTGCGTATCAGTTAATTGAAAGTGGTAATGGTTTCTTCATCATTAACCTGAAAAGAATGGGATCGTGTTATATATTTACTGCTGTTGATTGATTGTTAATTTGCGCTGTATGCTTGAAATCGCATTTCAGTGTTAGCGGGCAAGTATGATCGTTTATGCTGTATGGCGTCAATTTCGTATCAATTTGTGATTTCTCGTGTTTCTAGAAATTGGTTAAGGACTATGGTTGAATTGTGAGCTTATTTTGTTGCGTGACGATTTAGGGTCTCTGTCTTTTGGATGGTAAGTGGATACATAAATCGAGGGTGGGAATTTAACCGATTGATGCTTTAATAGTTTCGTTGCATTTATTAAGTTTCTAAAAGATTTGTGTTAGGACTATGCATTATGTAATTTGTTTGGCCCTGTCAATTGTAGTCTTTGGTTAAATTTATGAATTTATGTTAGTCATTTTCACTGTCTTGCAGGCAAGAGAGAAGAACCTAGGAAATTGCAATCGTGCAATCTGGGAGACAAGTATCTATGATTTTCTCAGTTCAAATCTGTTGTTGTTTACTTTCATTTGGAGCTTGCCACTTGGGAATTGTGATCAATCATTCTGCTGATTGTGTTGTTGGTAATGGGTTTTGCTGATTTATAAAGGCGTTTTTAAAGTTATTACCTTTAATAGCATTGCAATGGATCATCAAAATAATGTACATGACAACGGAAATGAAAAGGAGAACTATTTGCCATTTGATATTGAGAATTTTTCTCCCAAGGAGACAAACTCAGTGGAATGCAGTAGCAACGAGACCATTTCTTTTCAAAGTCATGAAACTTTGGCACAAAAGTCTACTAAGAGTCCTGTATCTGCTTCTGATGTGTTAAAGACTTTGTTTTTCATACTTGTATGGTACACGTTCAGCACATTTTTAACCTTGTAAGCTTACGCCTGACTGATCATTTCCCAATATTAATATCTTTCTCACGTACTTATATATTTTACGGATAAATTATTCAAATCTCATTTTTGTTTGGTGTAAGGTATAACAAAACATTGTTAGGAAATGATTTGGGAAGATTTCCTGCTCCCTTGTTGATGAATACGGTTCATTTTTTAATGCAAGCTGCTTTGTCAAAGGCTATCTGCTGGTACTGGTCTCACAGATTTCAATCCACGGTAGCCATGTCCTGGAATGATTATTTTGTGAGAGGTAAAAGGTTTATTCTGGTTTAGTTACTTTTTTAATTTCTCAAGACCCTGAGCACAAAGATTATTTTTTTATTCCATCTCGTTGGATCATTTGCTGCGTCAAGATGGATTTATGGCGATGTATTTTGTTGGGAAAAAAGTCGAAAATACATTTGTAGTGATGTTTCTCTCTAGTTACTGATACCATGGAAGTTCTTGTCTGGTAAAGCTACGATCTGTGGCTGAACCATGAAGAATAGGACTTTTAGATCCATGAAGTCTATAGATATCTGTTGTTTCAGCTCTTCGATTTCTGTGTTGTAAGAAAGATTTGTATAATTGGAATGTTTTATAGGCACACACATGAAGAGAAAATGCTGTGTATCTTAGGTACAATAGTGGATTAAATATTTTGCTAATAGTGAACTCAGTATTTGTAATAAGAAGAGTGATATTGCACTTTTCTCTAGATTTTGGTAAGTTAAGTGCTGCTTACAAATATGCTAACTGTTCCTTTACACAAACAAGCAAGTGAGAGCCATTTTGCCTCGTTTGGCTGTTTAAAACTTCATGGGAATTAGTTTTGATGACTTTCAGAGGAACTGAGCTTTTCAGTTCATCAGTATTGACAAGTGGTGTAGCCATTGTCATATGTAGCCGGCACATGACCAAGTGAAGTGTGTCATGAATACACTCATCAGAATATTTCTACATTTTACAGTTGTTCCAACAAGTTGAATTGTCACGTTTCTCCTTTTGATTATATTTTTCGTCATAAATGACACCCTGTTTTAGCACAAATGAGTTAAGCTTCTTTGTCATAGAAAGATGTGGTGGGCAGTTTCCAAATTATTGGAATTTTTACTTTTCCTTTACCACTTCATTAATAATGGTGTATAGATGAAAAAGTATGAGGACGTGTTGCATAATGTAGATAAAAAAACTGATATAGTATGGTTTGTTCTGCTCCAAGCTAGTAATCTGACAGAGGATCACAGCATATAACTTTAGAACTATATTTCATAACATATGTTATTAGCTGTTGATGAATTAATATTTTTTTGTATCATTTTCTCTTATTTTTCATGCTTTATGACATTATATCTTGTTTCCTTTTTTTTATGGTACTTTATTGCTTTAATTATTTTTTTATCAACTGATTCTAGATTTTGGATCTTGCTTTCAACAGTTGTCCCTACTGGTCTTGCAACAGCTTTTGATGTTAACCTCAGTAATGCATCCCTTGTTTTCATCTCTGTGACATTTGCTACGATGGTACAATATTCTTTGTGCTTCCTTGCATTTTTTTGCTCTCTGTTGCCCTTTATTTCTATATATCATGATGACATATTTGTTTTTCACTTTGCTTTGTATTTCGTAACTGCTTGTCTTACTGCCCAAATTTAACCTGTTTTCTTTGCTTCTTTCTTTTTTCAGTGTAAATCTGCTGCTCCTATATTTCTACTTTTATTTGCTTTTGCATTGAGGTGAATGCTCTCGATTGACCTTTCTTACATCCTCTCACTGTCCATACGAGAATTATGTATTGCATATAATTTATAGCAAATGAGCTTTGTTCTATTTTATTTTTTTACATTAGATAAGCATTATCTTTTTTGGTCGGAGTTAAAGCTATAAATTTACTGATCATTCTATTCTACAATATAAGTGAATTCTCCTCAACAGATCATCTGTTTCTGTTCTGATTTTTCTGGTAAAAATTCTCCATACTTCTTTTGTAATGCTAGCTCTTTAAATTTGCTTAAGAAATAACAAAATAAAATTTCACTACGACTTCTATTGGGAGTTAAAATGAAAAGACAACTGAAAGTAGAAGATATAATAAGCTAAAAGTAAGAATATGTTGTCCAACTTGGTGTGGGATAGTTGGTACGGCGTTTTACATCAGACAAGTATAGGTTGATCTCCTCCTTATAAGGTGGGTTCTAATGTGAGTTCTTCCTCAAGTGTTCATGCAAGTGGTATTATAGCCGCCATCGAGTAGTTGGACCTGATAGTGGAACGGATGACTAGTACAAGCCTACAGTTGGCTGTCGTTTTACAGCCAAGCATGAGATTATTTGGTGGTCTATAAGCACCCCTTCACCTTAAAAGTCAGTTTTTAAGGAGATTTATACCTAATGGGTTCTTAACAAAGTACTGAAATAGACTTAAAATGAATGATTGAAGAAATTTTAATATTTTTCATATTTATTTCTTTAATTGGTTGTGCAATCTTTTGTTTTTGTTCTGCCATTAAAACATTACCTTTATTTGGAAGGTTGGAGTCACCGAGCATTAAACTCTTTGGAATCATAATCATCATCTCTGGTGGAATTTTATTGACAGGTAAGCATTTTCATCATTTTATTTTTTTACTTTGTTATGTTTGTTCTGTTAATGGATATTTTCGTAAGTAGTTCAAATTTGTGCCAGCAACGGGTTTATTCTCCTTTTAGTTCTCCTATGTTTAATATTTTCATCCCATGGGGTGAAATTTTTTGTTTAGTTTTTGTGAAGAAGGATTGTTGATGAACAATAGATAGTTCTTTGTGAACCAAATGTCTTGAACCATTTTCTATTGTTTGAACTATTTCTTTGGAAATAAGTAAATGTTTCTCTTTTGCTTTGAGAGTTGAAACAATGCGATACACATGCTTAATTAGGCAAATGAAAAATAACTAAAGTTTGTTGTTTTGGTTATTGGTCGCTACACTAGAAACTCTTCTAATTGACTTATGATTTTTTTTTGTTAAGCCACTTCCTGCATTCTTGCACTTGGTGACATTTTCGTAATCCCCTGGTCAATGATTTTAACATCAACTATGCTTGAACTTCCATGTTGTTGATCTATGAGAATGGAAAATTGTCTAATTTCTATGTTTATATTAATGGACTAATGAAGAGTATATCTGTATTTTCATTTATTTTTGGGATGAGATGAGTTGTTGAAATATTTTGAACTTCATTCAGTACATATATGTGCACCCTATATTATTTAGATAATTCTCATGTCTGTACTGTCCTGTTCCTTAGGATACAAAAGCTTAACATTTGTGTTGTAGATGACTCCTGTTCCTTAGGATACAAGCTGTTGGTCATGGATCTTATTATTTAGATAATTCTCATGTCTGTACAGTCCTCACATGTCCAATACTGAAAATTATTCTCAATATATGGATGGTGTATTCTTTTTTTTTTTCTCATTCCATCTCTGTAATTTCTTATATTCAGTCGCAAAGGAGACTGAATTTCAGTTCTGGGGATTTGTGTTTGTTATGCTTGCTGCCGTTATGTCTGGATTTCGCTGGTGCATGACTCAAATTCTCCTGCAGGTACGATGTGGTTCATTTCTTATGTAAATGGTAAATGGTGACTGTATTTTGGCTGCTAATAGTTACTTTATATTCTTACGTGTTTTCTTTTCACATTCCCTTTTCCATGGGACTTTGTTTCTCCAATTTTTGGTGGTTCTTGGTGATGAAACTCTCCCTTAAAGAAAGAAGAGTATGGTAGGTGCCTCTTTTTGGCCTTCTGCTTTTCCTTCTTGTCCATTTAATTTCTAGTGATGTTGCTAATTAATTTTGAGTGCTATTGGCACTGGTTATTCTATTTGTTCCTTCCGTAGTTGAGAAATGATGACACCTTTGATTTTATTCTTTAGAAGTGTTAAGAATCGGTATCTGTTGCTTAGCGTACGAAACAACTTTTCAGCGGGTGATAATCTCTTTCCATGGAGCTTGCTGAAAATTTTGATAATCTCTTTTCATGTTGCAATGCATGTTTTCATTTGCTTTGCACAAGAATATGAATGAAAACGAATCCATGTTGTGACATTGTGAACTTACAGCATGGCAAAACTGGACTGTTCACATTAATGAGTAAATTATTTTGATGAGATTAATTAAATTTGCGAAATTTCTGCCATCTAAGTTTCTTACATTGGCTATAATATTTGTGTTATTTTTCTTCTGACTTTACGGCGAAAACTACTTTTTATTAAATGGCGTGAGGATTTGTTCAGTTTACAAAAAATGTAACAGCTTTTGCTTCAGGTGAGATTTTTAAAATTACATTAGTTGGTGAAAAATCTTTCTATCCTGTGTGATTTCGCTTGGGTTGATTCTTAAAATTACATTTCTCTTATAAGTTGATTTTTTGTCATATCAATTAAAACTAGGTAAAGGAAGCTTAGTCTTGTTTTTAATATAGTCACTCATTTGATGGCAAATAATTTTTGTATTTTATGAATACTGAGGTTCCTATTTTTGGCAATTTTCAGGTTTGAAAAATCCACTTACTCTAATGAGCTATGTGACTCCAGTTATGGCATTAAGCACCTTTCTACTCTCGCTTATGTTTGATCCGTGGGAAGAATTTAGAAACAGCAATTACTTCAACAGTTCCTGGCATCTTACTCGGAGTTGCTTTTTGATGTTTTTTGGTGGAACACTAGCCTTTTTCATGGCAAGTCTGGCTAAGCCTTCAACTTACTAATTTTTGACATGTTTTAACTCTCTCTATTTTTAGCTTGTTTGATGTTGTACTATTAATAAATTCTGCAGCAACAGTCCCTCAGACTTGGAAGATTCTGTTTTCTCTTAAAGTTCTTGAAGAAAATAGATAGTCCTTTTGCTTTGAGTGTAATGGAGTGCTTGAACATTATAGTCACCCGTATTTAGCATTATTTTTGAGGCAATTGCTTTCTGAAAATCAAAACTGATGTGGGTATTTAGTTCCGTAATTTCTGTTTTCAGGGAGTTTACTGATTCTTTGCCTTGCAGGTCTTGACAGAATACATTCTTGTGTCAGTTACAAGCGCTGTTACTGTGACAATTGCTGGAATTGTCAAGGAGGCTGTCACCATATTGGTAAGAAAACCCACTTATTATACCTTTGCTTTGTTTTATGAAATTGCTAGCTTGTGGATAATATTCATGCTTTTATTACGCCCTGTAGGGCATTTATCTTTGCTCATCCATTGAAGTTTCCTCATTTAAGCTTTCATATAATCAATTTGAAATGTCTTTGAAATTTCATCGAACACCGCGATAAATTATCTTGCATGAGATTTACCTCAGATTGTTTCATTCTTTACTTTAGTTGTCCTTCCATTAGTCTATGATCATTTCTGTGCTAAATTTTCCTTTATAATGGTATCACGTTTATGAATCATTTTTTATTTTAGTAGTTCTCAAGTAGTTATGATTTTTTATTGTATGGACTAAATTTGTATTCATATGTACATATTTTGTGACGTGTTTTCATTCAGGTTGCTGTCTTCTACTTCCATGATGAATTTACTTGGTTGAAAGATGTTGGCCTCCTCATTATAATTGTTGGTGTCAGTTTATTTAACTTGTACAAGTAAGTCATCAATCATCACTTTTCTAAGAACTGTCTACCTTGTTCATCTGTCACAAGTATTACTGTTTTCATAACCCAATCCATAAACTTTTTTTTTTGATAGTTACCAAATCCATGAACCGATTATATAATTCTAATTAATGATCCAAGAAAAAATTTTGCAGTGAAATTATGATAAAATAGCTTTGCATTTCAGATTTCTTTTAAATTGCAAAAGCAAAGTGTTGTAACACTTTTTCTTTTGTTGTCATTTTTTCATATCAAATAATGGATTTTCATATATTTTTTTATCCTTAGATATCAAAATCTACAAAATGGTGAGACAACTGAAAGTGACTTGGCTACATCTCCATCATCAACTGCTGCCACAAAATATGTTATCCTTGAGGAAGAGGCGGATGATCTAGATGACACTGCCTGAAAGCGTTTCTGAACTTCTGTAAGTTTTTCCGCGATATCTATGTAGATTGTTTTAGTTATTGCTTGTGTTACTTAAGTAGTTATGCAGCTTGGATTCATTTCTTTAGAAATCTTATCTCCTAACTGAAGTTGCTTAACAGGATAGATGCTGACAACTACTTGTAACCTCATCAAGCTTTGTTCTTGTATTTCTATCCATATTCGGGTGACGGGCATTCAAGAGACCGTGCGTGCTGTACACTACATAGGGGAAGCTTTCATAACGCTCATTTCATTAGCAGAAAGCTATGGAGGCGATAAGTTTGCTTCTTCTTTGAGATCCATTTTTTTTCTGCTACTAGAGTTTGATATTGATTGAAGTGATTCATTTACTTGAATATATGCTTATCTAGATGATATAGAATTGTATTAGAGACCGGGACAAAGTTGCAAGTTACTGAAATTTGCGCGTTAAACCCTTATCTCCTGAAGTTTTGTGGTCTCAGAAGAATGGGGAGAAATTTTAATCCGATTACTCGTAATGATGTAATTTACTTAAACTATAACGATTTTAGACAAAGTATGAGGTTGCATTTATGTTATGGGGGGTTATAATAAGCTTCAGTTACTTGGTTTTGTTTACAAGATTGTGGCATTGTTGTATTGGTGTGATTTAAGTACAATTGGAGGGCTTTGTGTGATTTGTTTCGAGTGTAGTTACAGAAAGAATGATGGAGTTAAGAAGTTTTAACTACAGAAAGATTTATGTATGGCTTATAACTTCTTAGCAACTTATGGATGAACCAAGATAATTTAACATAACAATAATAATTTAACACTGTTATAAACTACAAGAATTGGATTCACTCAAGAAAAAAGATGTGTTCAACTATTATCTTCTTACTGCTCCAACAATTAGGGTAGAGATTATTTCAAAAAAAAAAAAACAATTAGCGTAGAGATTTTTTTTTTGGTTAAAAAATAAAAGGCAAGGACAGAGAGTCTCTATTGGAGCTCGTGAATTAGTAGGTCTAGATTTGTATGCCTCTACTAGCGCCGCTACGGAGTCAAGGATCGAACTCCGCATTCTCAGTGTACCGGTGGGTAGTAATTAGGGTAGAGATACTATGACAAAAATAAAACAAAATGGGACTAAAAACACAGACTGGTAAGGGCACGGTAATGCATTATCCTTAGTAAAAATTAATTTAAAAAGGGTTAGTGGTCAAAATTATTATTATTTTTATATAGATTTGTTCAAACAATGTGTTGAGATGGTAAATTTTAAATATGCAATCTCTTTGTATTTAAATTGTTTAATTTGATGGAATTTAACTTATTAAATGTTAGGAAAAAAATGTTCTGATATATGAAAAAGTTTTTGACAAATTTAAAGATAAAAATTAGGGCCATTTACATATATATCTGCCATAACTTTTTTTTATTGCAATCTTTATAAAAAGTGAAAGTTTTATCACAACAAACTTCTTAATTACATCCCATACGACATTAATCATACTTGACTTTCTAAACCATTGTTGTCAATCTCATCTATCAAAAGAAAACTTGATTTTTCAAACAAAAATTGAAGATTAGCATATTAAATCATGTAGATTTAAAAACCAAGTATTAGATATTCAAATTATTGAATAGTTTTCATATTACAATTATTGAAACAACATAAAATTTTCAGTCTTCTTCAACAACAATGAATATTCTAATATTAATTTATCATGGAAAGTATTTGGAATGATTAGTGGAGATTAACCAATTTCAAGAAAAAAGAAATTAATTTGAATACAGATAGGAGATTCTCTGATTTGTTGATGAAATTACAATAACAATTTTTTTAAAATTTTATGTTTTTATTTATAACAACTAAAAATAGAAAAAATTAAGAAACTTTTAATTAAGTTTATGTTCACATATATATCAATTTAAAAATGGGAAAATTTTCACAAAAACTTCCTGTATACTATAAGCTTATTTTAAACAAATATAAAAATTGATCTGTTCAATAGACATATAAAAAAATAATAACAATTTTTTGAAGTTATATTTACACATATAGCAATTGAAAAGAAAAAAAAATTAAGATAGTTTTTATTATGTGTATGAATACATATATATCAATTTAAAAATGGAAAAAGTGCACAGTATGAAAATGCATCTCCACAACAAACATATAAAAATTACAATAACAAATTATTTTTTTTAAGTTTATGTTTACGTATATAGCAATTATAAAGGAAAATTTAGAAAACCTAAAAACACAATTCAATTAGATGAACATTAAAAAATTAAAACAAACAACTAGATTGGGAAAAATGTTCTTTAAGTTTAGATTAAAAATACATTTAAAAATACAGATTAAAAAATTACAAAAACATTTAAAACGGAGGAATGAACAATTAGTATATATTAAGTTTATTTTCAACATATAACAACTATAATATCATTGATGTAATACTAAAACAAAAATGTATGGAAAGTATTAACCAACTATACTGGAAATTTAATTACTACATACAAACCAATTAAGAGAAAATTTAACACAGACAAAAGGTGAAAATTCTATAAAACAATAACAAATTGTTTTTATTAAGGTTACATATACAAATATGTCAAATAAAAATGGTAAAAATTTTACAATAACTATAAGTATACATTCAGTTTTTTTAAGCACATAACAAAAAATAAAAAGTATGG
>CANYCX013599600.1:0-12527 GCA_948193385.1 Breynia disticha f. nivosa
CATTACCTCATGTTGGCTCAGCATGCCCCCATGCTGATGAGAAAATGCGAGAGGAACGCGTATATAATTGATCGGAAGTATATTTAAGCTTAATATATGTTAAATAGTGTTAAGAACTTACTGAGTATTGAAAAATACTCACTCTTTTGTCTCTATTATTTAAATGACTTGCATGGCGTAGATAGCTACTACAGGGTAGGAGCTGCGATGATTTGGTTTACGAGCGATTTGTCAGAGGTCGAGCTCCATATTTTGAGAGTTTTACTTTTGGACTTTTGTACATATTTGTACAGTTTTGTATATGTGTATATATATATTTTGTGTTTGAATTTTCTTCAAATATATTTTCGTTTCCGCTGTTCAAATTTGATAAGTATTATGAAAATGGGCCTCGTTTATGTTTAAAAAGAATGCTTTATTTTTCTCTCTCCTCGGTTTTATTGTTATTAATATTTTGTTTTGCGAAATGTATTTAATTATTCAAAGTATGGATTCTAAAAATTGGGTTTCACATATTTGATCATGATAAAACACATGTTTTTTAGGATAAGGACTAACATACAAAAGAAACTTACAAAATAATAAAATAATTTAATTTTAATAACATAAAAAATTAGAATTATTAATATTAATTTAATATAATAGTCTTTAAATAATAATTATTTTACTATTATAAGATATAATTGAAATATGTAGAATCTAAGAAAAAATATTTTAAATAAAATAAATTTAAATCATTAAACGTTCAATAAAAAATTCTTTTATTGTTCAAAATTATAATATGTTTTAGGGACCAGTTATAAAAGATAAAATTTAAAATATAAAAATTAAATAAATATTATAAATAAACATAGAAAGAGATTTCAGAAAAACATAGAAAGATGCAAACCTTTTCAAAATCCTATAACCAATAATTACTATTTTGAGTTGTATTGACTATGATTATATTGTGATTATGATGAGAAATTATGAAGAGAGAAATATTTTACAATTTAAAAGACAGTTGCTTTGTAGAAATCGTAATCTTATTTTGGAATTTACAGAGAGAAAATATGTGAAACAATAAAAATTTTAGTAATAGAATTGTTGGTAATTTATACTAAATCACAAATCAATGTCGTAAGGGATAACTATAATGATAATGTCTGCTTCAATTCATATCTTGTAACATAGATTACCATGTAAACAGGTTTTTAATGTAAGCTTATAATTTCACTTACTAAAAAGGAAAAAAAATTGTAATACTCTTCATAAATCTTGGTGTGTAAATATCCTAAAAGGCTAAACTCTACACACAAAAAATAAACATGAATAAATTTTTATAATTTAGTTTATGAAAAATAATTAAAAGTGTCATTTTTTACAATACAACTAATATTGACTCATTAAATTTTTATTCCAATTATATCATCAAATTTGATGCTATAAAGAAAAGCAATAATTTAATATATAAAATATTAAATATAATATAATATTTAATAAAGTTTGTGTAGTAATAAAAAATTTAATTTGGAATAAATATGTAATTATACATTTCATCCAAGAAAAAACTATTCAAAAAATAAAATATAACTATTTTTTGATAATTTAAATTTAATTTATGTCATCATTTTCTATGCTTATTCTTATAATTAATCTTCAAAATATGAATAATTTATAGGTGTTGTAAAATAATCTTTCTAGAAAATTAAAACAAAAAAATTAAATATACTTTTGAAAATGTGAAAAATCTGAAAAATTTGAAAGAAAACGTGTTTTAAATAATTCAACTACATTGAAGTAATAATTTTTACGTAAAATAATAAAAAGATTTAATTTTTTATAGGCAAATGTTGTTATTGAGTTTGTATAATATAACATGATTAAGAAAATTATTACATTAAAAAAGAAAGTAAATAGTTGAAAGAAAAATATGTAGAATATCCTAAAATATGAAATCTCATATTAATTCGCCATGTTGTCTTTTAAATTTAGTTTTTATTTTATACATATGGTGAAAAATTATAATATTATCTTATAATTTATAGTATATGAACCCAACAATATCTCATATTTTTTAAGAAATAAATTTTTAAAGACATAATTGATCTATATACTTATTTTCTTAGATCTAATAGAATAATATACGATGTTAATCATAAAATAAGTGAAATATTTAGTTTTATGAAAAAAAAATTGTCTAAAAAAATAATAATAATAAAAGGATAATTTATTCTGCCATGACGTTTGGGTCGTCGAATAAATATAATTAAGTTAAAGAACTTAATTATGATTTATTTGATAGAAAGATTAAATTAGAAACACTTTTAGTTTAGAGACCAAAGTATAAATGTGCGTGGAAAAGTACTTATTCACCAATAGGTACCTCCACTTCTATATATACATCATTCCTCCACATTAGAAACTACGTGTTTTTAATACCTTGTTTTTTAGAGTCAAAATTCAATGAGGTACTATATGTTCGACATAATTTCTGGATTTATGCGAAGTGGAATAAGTGGATTCCGTTGTGTTCATCATTATACTTTGTGTAATAAATGATGAATGAGGTTACTAAGAATCATATTAGTATCAAATTTAATGGATCAGTCGATCGAGGTCTTTTGATTTCTATATCTGATACTTGAACACAAGGGTTGTGTATAAAAGCTTAGGAGCTTATATGATTCATGAATTAGTAATATTAGTTAATCGGTAACTAATGAGCATAAATACACCAATAAGATGTTATCTATTCTTTATGGTGGTTTATCCAAGTGGGAGACATATGGAATAACAAACTAAACTTGATAAATATACGAAGTTATTTGTCGAGAAGGTTCTTAGAAAGAAAGTTTAGAACTTTCTTAAACTAAGGACAAGTGGTAAGGAATAAGCTTAAGAATTTGAATTTTTAAGAGTTGAAAGATTTTGTTAAACTAAAGTGTAGTTTTAAACATGAAATCAAGATGTTTTATCGAAATAACTTGATTACTCAAAGTATCGTATTTTAGTGTATACACTTTATAGTGAGAAGTGTGTCATGTTTAAATATGTTGTTTTGTGCTTCATCTTTCGAAGATTATAAATTCAAAACTTAATTCTACTTGTTGAAGAGTTAAGTAGTCTTCATTAATGTTTAAAGTATCTATGTGAGAAAAGTCAAACGCGTCAAAAGTAACGCAAAAAGTGGGAGTTAAGAAGTAATTAACTTATACAAGTAAGTTTTAAAAAGTTAACGTCTTCTTTAGCGTTACACTTAAGTATTAACTTATTAAAGTGCATCTTTAATAGATCTTTCAATGATAGCATTTTGTTTACATTATGTTTGAGTATGAACTAAAGTTCTCTAATAAGTTAGAGATAAATTTTATCATTATTGTTCTAAGCATTATCTTAGTGATAATGCAATCTCATTGAGCGTAATTGTGTTTGATGTCTATTGCGATGAACTAATAGTGTGAATATTAGTTTAGCTGAATTCTTATTGTAATCCAATTTTTATTGTCATTACTTGATGATGAGTTTGAGGGGTAGGGATAGGCCTAATGTATTCATAATTTTGTGATATAACTATTATCGTAATAGTTATAGCTGCTTAAGACATATCACATAGACGAGGACATTTACTTGCTTCTTTGATCTTGTTTGTCAAGATGCGATTCAGTCAAAGTTGCTAAGACCACAAGTGGATTTGACCGAAGTCTAAGCTCAAGTGATGATATGGATTTGAACATGAGGTGTTTATTTTCAATTGAATAACACGAGTTATGTGAACATAAGAAAGAATTTTTCTTTGTAATCATGTTAAGATGTATGTTGGCTCACGCCACATGATCTTTAACATACCTTCATAAATTGTTGCTTACAAATCTTGTGAAAGTTTGTGGTTTAGTCATGAGAATGACATAATTACATTTGGCCATAAGATGTATTTTCCAATGAACACGTGAATTTTAGTCATAAAAGACTAAAATTATACGTGAAGTGCATTTAGTGAGGTATTGAATTGTGTCATGAGGACATATATTCTCATTGGAGGATATGAGTAGGCTTGTATCGACGAGTATAAGTAACGAGTATAGGTAATCAATTCTTTGTGAATCAATTTTTAAATTGGAATAAAATGGATGTGTCCATATTTATATGAGATTTTAGGGCTATTTTTCCTTCATGATCAGTCCATTTGAGTGGGAGAATTTTGAAGGAAGAATAGGAATTGATGTGTAAAATATTTAGCAATATGTTATGGTTATGTTTAGGAATGGTCCTGATCTTGACTTTAATAGATGTTAGTTTCAGTGGGATGTGTGAAAATTTTTGAGTTTTTGAATTCGAGAATTAAAAGTTTTGAACTTAATCTTAGTAGTTTCTTAATTTTAGTGGGAGTTTTGGAGCTTAATTCTAGTGGGAGTGTTCCAAATGTGAAGATAATGTTTTAGTGGTATCTGTAAGTTTTTGGTAACAAGTAGTTAAAAGAATCTTGAAGCAACACTTAAGTGTTGAATTGTTCGTGATTCTTTTAGTAACTTTATTTGTCAAGAATAAGCTGTCAAAGCTATCTTATCCAATTTTACTATGTTGTTGGATTTAAGTAATAAGAATGTTTTAGCTTGATAAGAATAATTTTTTTAGTTAACTTTGAAGATGAGTTTTTTAAGTAACTTTATCAAGATTTAGTTAGTCTTGATAATGAATTTTGTATCCATATTTGATGATATAGAGAAAAACAATTAAGTATCGTACTCTATAATAATCCACATATAGTATGTCGTGTTTAGTACAAGAGTGCAACTTGTTTAACAAGAAAGAATCTAGTTAAGTACAAGAAAGTGACTTGTGATACAAGTTTGAGACTTGTTTAGTACAAGAGACGGTTCTACTATGCTAAAAAGAGTATTAGCTAGAAGTAGACAAATCTAATCCATGAGAAGGATTAGTGGGGGTAGTATGAATGATACTTATGAAACGCTAAAATTTCTGTGTAGCGTTGTTAGAGGATCTACAAGTGAAAATGTTGTTGCATGGTTCTTACATACACCTAGAGGGTATGAAGTAAGAAAGCAAATTTTCCATATATGAATAGTTAGAACTATTATACGAAGAGGAGTTTTGAAAAGATAAATTTTGTGTAATATCTATGGTCCAACTGCCTCGAAGATATATGATGATCTTAGAAGATAGTCATACTCGATAGCGTAAAGAGCTAATCGAATGCAAGTATCGTTTTGAGTCAAAAATGACTTTATTGCATAGGAATTACGAACTTAGAGTTCATTTAATAAGTCCACGAGAGATTTTTAAAAATAGATCCATTAATTAAAATATCATGCGAAAAGAAATTGGTTTCTTGAGAATTGGTGACGTGACAAATGTCTGTGTGACATATGACATTATACGTAAGACTATTGTGTATAACTTTATAGAGCATGTTGACAGAAGTAACCTACTCACATGGGTGTGTTACTTGGGTTTTATCTTTGTGATAAAATGTCAAGATTAGATAGTTATTGGAGAAAAATACAATAACCGAATACCGCTTAAAAATCATATCGTTGAATACGCCATGATATGTTGGGTCATGTAATTTATAAATGTGTGAATGTGAATTTATAAATACAAATACTATAGAAAGCTAGCCTAGTATTTAAGTTCTGTTAAATATCGAAAGCGCACTTGAAAAAGGCTAAAAAGTGAACTGAGGGAAGGTGTCATGTGTACTGAAGACCGAAGCTTTCATGTGATGTAATTTTATAAACATACGTTCATAAGTTGAGAATACATCACAATACTGTTGAGAATACATCACAATACTATTGAGTATAGTGTGTATAAGCCGACCAAGGGATGAAAAATGATTAAATTGAAATTGATATCAATTTTCCTTATGTGAGACCCAGTAGCAGTCAAGAGGATTTCTACATGTTTCCTTCTTATTTTGATATTATTGTGAAGCATGTCATAGTGTTTAATTTGATTAGTTGTACAAATAGATTGCACTAGCTACGAGTGGGCAAATGTTGACTCTTTAGTTAGATGTTATGACATATGGTGGATCGATAATAAATGAGGAAGATTATTTTCAAAGATATCACATGAGTTCATATAGCGCAGAGCCCGAATTACTGCGTTCTTGTGGAAAATTTGATTAATGTGGTTAATCACTGGTTCTTACAAGATGTGTAATTACTATTTATGACAAGATTTCGTGAGATCAAAATGAGTCGAAATCGGTGATATTAGGAAAGTAATATAGGGAATAATCACGTTTAGCCGAAAATAGAAAATAGCGAGTAATCTTCTATCATACTTGAGTTGTTTAACTGTCAGAAGTTCATTGCGTTGAAGGTCGCGCGTCCGCACTACATAAGATGAAAAAGGATCCCTAGATAGAGAATCTGCACTCACAATCTTCATGTGCGAGTGAGAGATGAAAGGATAATTTATTTCGCCCATGACACTTGGGTTGTCGAATAAATATAATTAAGTTAAAGGACTTAATTTTAATTTATTTGATAGAAAGATTAAATTAGAAACATTTTCAGTTCAGGGATTAAAGTGTAAATGTGCGTAGAAAGGTACTTATTCACCAATAGATACCTCCACTTCTATATATACATTATTCCTCCACATTTCTCACTTACTCTTCCACATTTCACCAACAAAATCAGATTTGTTTGTGGAAGTTTTAGAATGAGAATTTTAAAACCTCTCTCTCGTGTGATCGGATTCCGGCGTAGGATCGGGTGCGAAACACTGCCCGTATCCCGACGTGTTTGCGCATGTGGATACGAGCGTACCATCAACGAGGTATCATCCTCTTCCGCTGCGCTGAACGGATTTCCAGGTTTGCATTTCCGTTCATTTTATTTACGTGTTAATTAATTGCTTATATATATATATATATATATATATAATCAAAAAAAATTATGTAAATTAATATTTTGACAAATTCACTCATATATAATGCTAAATGTCATAAAATTAAGCATTAAACTTCTAATTTATTGCAGTATATAGATTAAAAATCAGCCAGGTTACATTAAATTATTCATCAACTATAGTTACTACAAGTAATTGTATTGACACTGACTCGAAATCTTCAGAAAAAAAAAAAGAGGTATGATGTTACGATAGGTGCTGCATGGCTGGAAACTGAGTAGAACATTATTGAAATTAACACACAAGGAAGGACGTCGTTATGTGTATGGTACATTAGGATGGCTAATTTAAAAACGTAAATTAGATTCAGAGCAAGCTGTCTGTTCGAGCAGGTAATCTCTTGAAGAAATTGCTGGGCACAGCAGGCAGCTTGCTTCGGAACCTAGGATGCCTCAAGTAATAGAGTCCAGCAATCAGAGCCACCACTCGGAATGGTGTTACATACAGCATCACAGCGGCACATAGACAGAAGACAATGAAAAGGCTGGTTGCTCTGGGATCTCTCCAGCTTAAGAGAGACTGAAATCTCTCACCCTGCGTTGCTATGTCACCAACCACCGTTTGAATCCTTCCCGCGACGCTTCTGAGCCTGTCGTACCTCATTCGAACTAAATCATTGGTTTTCGAGGTTGGAAATGTGTCGAATTCTTCGTCAAGCTCATCAGGATGCACAGCTTCTGCCCATGAAAGTTTGGTGTCCATATGAGGAGGATGTCGCGGCCTGAGTCTGTAATTCCATAATCCAATGAGGAACATGTAGAGAAAGAGTGTTGGAAGGATCAATTCTGGATACCAAATTAGTATCAGAAACAAAATGTGAACCAGAACTGAGGTGACAACGTTTCTCCATTGACATATTTCACCAAACCATTTGCCCATGGTGAATAACCCTGAAAGAAGTGACATGATTCTGAAGAAGTTTGCTTTGCTTCTTCTCATACTCCACATGTGGGAGTCCACATCTAACATGTACTCAACCACTTCTTTTCGGAGAGGTGGTTCAGCTCTACCAAGCCTCATTGCCACAATATTCATGGCCTGGTATCTTAAAGTGTCGACTTGGTTCACAGTGAACGGATGAAGGTAATGCATTTTCGGCAGCAAAGGATGTCCATAAACATATATCATGTTTGCTAAAGAGAGTGTGGTGAATCGAAATGCTAGTTGGAGCTCACCCATTTTCTTCACACCATTTGGTTGCAGAACTAGCAGAGGATATGAATGTGTGTAAATCCGAAATGCTTCTAGCGTTGATAATCGAATTCTTATCTTTCCAATTCGTGCATCTTTAGCTGAACTTGCTCCATTTTGCTTTTCGCTACCTCCAAGATGGCAGTTGTCAAAAACTCCCAGTGTTATCACAGTGCAGGGATCATAAACTTCCCAGGTATATTGCTCATTCCATTTTGGATTGAAAGTGTCAAGAATTGTTCTCGTTCGAACCCATTTCTGGCCGTACTTGGCTATGCAATAAGAGTCTGTGCATCCTCTGCCGTCTTTCATCTTCATTGGAAGAAGATTTTGAGCACCAAGAATGCCTACTTCCAATATTCCAACGGGTTGCTTCCACAACTGCCTTGCTGTTGGTCTTTGATCACTGATATACATAGTTGATTCATCCATTACATGGTATCCCCCTTCCAGGCATACTCTCAGGTGAATTCGACTTGAAAACTTGACCTCTTTTCTTCTGTCAGCTTCCAGTACACCAAAGCCGAATTTTTCCAGGTTGAACCAGCGAGAATGAACTGGCCGATGATCTAGCCTCTTCTCAAAGATGTTGAGAGGAAGATTAAGTTTTCCTAAGACATCATCCTTAGCAGGATGTACTCGGTCCTCAACTGTAAGGAACAGCTGCTCCTCAAAAGGCTCAGCTACCACAAATATCAAATCTTCATTCCACAACGGGTTTGTTGCTCGAGAAGGATCTGTCTTGGTTTTGAGAACTTGATTTCCCACCTGAACTTTAACAAACACTTCTGGGAGCCGGCTTCTGTCATTAGGCACTACGTCCTGTGCTTCAATCACATTCACCCTCAGGTACCACAGTTTTGGTGATACGTAAACCTTGGATCTGATGCTGATAACACCTTCTCCATATACCGATGCAGCGTCAGAATGCCATGCTTCTGGAAAGGCTTCATCCGCCTGTGTTCCCATCCAAACTGCAAGCATTATGTTTCCTCTCACCTTTCCTTCGCCTCGCCGTTCTTCTAGTCTGTACCATTGAGGAGCTAGAGGACTGTCCGGTGGAACTCTGGTTGGAACCTCATTTAAGTCAAAAACTACTCTTCCAATATAATCATCTCTTCCTACCATTTCTTTGTCTTTCACAAAAACTTCCAAAACAGATGATTGAATCTTGTCTTTTGAGAAAGCAAAGACCTGGTTCCACTCAGGGTTCGTTTTCTTCTCGAAATGCCTAGTTCTTCCTTTGTAATTCCCCAGCTTTACTTCCACATAGGGATCGCAGCTTCCAGTGATTGAACCCGGAGGAAGATCTTTAGCTTTCAGAACTCGAACATAAAGATAGGACATCTGCTCGACAAGGTCATAAGTGCTTGCGTATCTCTCGCTGTTCATCCACCCTCTTCCTCCATATGCTCCTCCTGCAGGCCATCGTTCCCCTAGTTGCGGGTGTGTATCTTTCAAACCGAACTCATCTTCATCACCGGGATGGCCTACTGGATTAGCAGAGTGCATCATGTTTGAAAGGTCTTGAGTTCGCTGCTCAATTGATAAACTATTTTGCTGCAGAACCTGGTGCCTGTTTATTTGTTGTTTATGATCTTCCTTCGAGTCCTCAGGAAAGTTGCTGCTTGATTGAGGAACTTTTGGGAGAGAATGACAGATAGTTAAATCTTCCTTGTCAGGTTCTTCTGCAATAGCTTTAGGAGTACTGATAGAAGCAACTTCTGGCTTTGGAATGGACTTCCAATTAAGATTACTGTTTTCTGAAAAATCAGTTGTATTGCTTGGAGGTGAAGAATTGGAAGGAAATGTTTCAGTTATTTGTGAACTAGGACGAGGAGGATTTGGTTCTAGTGAGGATGCAAAAGATGATGATTTTACTTTGGATTCAGATGAGATATAAAATTTCAAGCCAATCTAACCCTTGATAGGAGAGAAAAACCACTTGTTTTCTAACTGGAATGTTTGATAAACTTCCTCGCCTTTGCGGACAACATTTGAGAAAGGAATCCTGACCCTGCCAAGGAAATTTCTGCCCGGAATCGGTCTCTTAATACTGTTGTAAACAGAAACTTGAATGGAATGATGATGGTAGTTTTCGGTTAAGTCGATATGAAAATCAAGTTTCTGATTCCAAATGGGGTTAAGGTTCTTAGGAATGGTTTTGGTTTTGCTAAGTTGGTTTTGGAAATCAACTTCTACAAAAGGACTAGAAGAGCCTTCACAATCTCTGGGCATAAGGTCATGGGCATCTACTACTTCTACTACTAACATGATGCACTTTTTGTTGAGTTCACTGGTGAAGGAAGCCATGAGGAAGTGGGTCTCAACAAGTAATCTGAAACTCAAAGTTGAAGCAAAGAAAGATTACTTGTTAAAGATTCTCATTCACTTGCTTTGAATTGTTTTACAGAAGCAAGGAATGCTTTCATGGAGAAGCTGCTTCTTCTTAGTGTACAGACTGTGAGATGATGAAAAGAGAAATGGAGGGAAAGCATAAACTTTATTTAAGGTGTGAATGTTAATTTTTAGACCCTCTCGTCTCGTTTAAAAGGTGATTATGAGTTGTTTGAAGGTATTTTGAAATAATATATCTGATACTAATATGAACAATTCCTGCAGAAATCACTTTTCCATGCACGAAAATTAAAACTGTCTGAGCTTTTATGTGCCTTTACACATTATTTATTTCATGTTAACAATACTTTGTATAATCACGAAAGCTTGGCATCTTCAAGGAGATTAAGGAAGGAATTTGTGAAAAGAGGCAATTAATTTTTGAGGAAATGAGATGAAGGTAATATGCTGGAGAGTAAGAGTTGAGTGTGTATAATTTATAGACATAATACCTTTCTTGAAAGAGGGGCAATGCATATGTGAAGAAACAGAAAGGTAGCAGCAAAAGTAGGATGAATCGAATCGAAATGATGATTAGGGTTGATGAAAGAAACCAAAACAAGAAGAGCAATGAATGCGTGAATTATTAGGCGAGAACGTTATCTAGTAGCGTTCATTCAGTCGGTTCGGTCAGTTTTGGTGATTGAACTGAAAAAATTAAAAAAATTGAATTTTCTTTAAAAATAAAGACAGAATTGAATTGAATTTTTTGGTTTGGTTATATCGGTTAACTGAAAATATTTTTTATTATATATTATTAATTATTTTCGTTATTTTAATTAATATTTTTTAATCAGATATATCTTTTTAACAATATATTATTAGTTATGACCAATTTTCTACATGATTCACTATAATTATTTTTTTTAACATTGTGGGTATTAAATTAAGAAAAATTTTGGTTAAAAAAATTCTGTTTTTGGTCGTTTTTTTGGTTTTCACCGAACCGACTGGATCCAAAAAAATTTATTACAAAATCGAACCGAACCGATCGAAATATATAAATAACCAATCTAAACTAATTTTTTCAATAAGATTTCAGTCAATCGATCGGTTTAACCGAATTATGGACACTCCTAGTTAAATCTATTATCACATGAAAATACTTTTAAAACTGCCAAATGATGTTTAAAACAAAAAAAAAATTATCGTTGAATGTAATATTAAATGGTTTATGTAACAAAATAAAACAAAAGTTACGTAACTTTCAAAATCTAATTAAATCGAACCAAAATAAAAAATAGGCATTGTAATAATTTTTAGGTAACATTATTGTAAATTTTTATAATGTTAATATTGTAATAATTTGACATAGGAAATTATTGCTTTTGAAATTAGTTTTTTTATTATTATGTTAAATAGTTGTGTCAAATTAAAATTAAAAAATTATACTTACAATAATTAAAAAGTAATATTAGTGTGAAAACATAATTTTAAAATATGGCATTTGATTACTTAATAAAAGTAATATTACATAATAATAAAATTAAGTATTGGATTTAAGGGATTCTTGTAATTTTACATTGATTTAGGTAACATTCTTACATAAAATATGTAATTATTACATAAATGATTTTTTTATGTAACTCATATAATTGATCCAAATGCAATATTTGTGAATAATTATATAACATTATGTAACATTCTGAAAATTTTTCCGTTGATAAAATAATGCGAAATTAACATTTAATTATTTGGGAAATAATTACGGAAGGTTGATTTACGATTGACAGAAGATAAAAAAAAAGTGAAAAATAAATAAAAATTCGGATTTTTCCGAGTACGCGCAGTGGGAATGAAGAACGCGGTGTCGTTGCCACCCCGCGTCTACGCATAGTTTACCGCCACCTCGCGTACTTTGTTATTCGTCAGAAAAGAATAATAGGGGGACATAATTATACCCATTAAGTATAATTAACATAAAGCAGATCTAAATCTTACCTTTTAAACTCCTTTCCAGCAGAATATGCACATCAGAAAATTAGGAGAGAAGCCTGAGTTGCTGAGGGAGATTTCTG
>CANYCX013599677.1:0-10213 GCA_948193385.1 Breynia disticha f. nivosa
TATATATATATATATATATATATATATATATTCTCGATTTGACCATTTTGCCCTCGGCTATACCCTCGGTCATCCTTTACACTTTCTCTCTCCTGGTTTGTCTTATTTTTTTCCCGATTTTAGTTTTTAACACCTTCTTCACACTTCCATCAATATTTACTTAAAAATATTTCGCGAAAAATTTATTCGCATAATTATGAAATAATTCAAAAATTACTAAAACTTCTTAAAAATGGAGGGCGTTACAAATGTTCCCAGTGAAGATAATGTTGTAGATCCCCTGACCAAGCTACTAGCAAGTCCGAAGCATGAGCGTCATGTTTGGTCTTTTGGTCTTAGGGTTATGTCTGATTGGGACTAGTGCTAGTGGGAGATTGTTAGTGTAAGCCCTAGCCCAATACATTGTTTGTATTTTTAATTACTAATTAATAAAATTATGAGGCATTATGTTATCATATCATGTATTGACTTGTGATATATGTTGATAAAATATCCAAGAATGTTAATTAAGCACTTGAGGTATTGATGTTGAGGACCTTGATAGTAGAACCTGGAAGATATGAGATCAACATTCTAAATATCCCTTGTCACTTGTTTCTATAGGAATATAAATGAATTTAGACTAGTATGTACTTTGTAGATGATCATGTTCTACGGGTCATAGATATTTGGGATATCTAGCAAAGTGCATAGGTATAATGTAGAGCATTTTACTTAGAGAGTGATCACTATTTGCAATGTCAAATACTATCCTTAGACTGGAAATCACTGTGTCTCTTGTTGTGGTTTTTAGTATGCTTTGACATACGCCTAACGTGGCCGTAAAAGGTTGACAAGTAAGGGTATGATTGGGTATGCTACGAATCACAAGTAAGAATAGGAGTGAAGAGAAGGGATTGACCCTCTCTATGAGAGATGATATCACTGGCCGCTGGATAGACAAGATTGGGAATAGTGTGGCCGCATCCTAATGAAATGATTAAGTCTTTTATTCGAACTTATCAATTTTGTCATAGAGATCAAGAAAAGTGATTAAGCGCTAAATAAGGATGTTAGCAACATGCCTTATGCTAATCTAGATATCAAGGTGACCATAGTAGGGATTTATTTGAATTGTAGTAGGATTGTTGACACCGCTCGTCAGTTATTTAATTCGAGGTGATCATAGTGTCTTACTAAAGACCGCCTATGATTTATGAGTTATTAAACTCGTTGCCTTGATTAAATAGTCCTACAGATCGCACATGGATAGCGAAAACCTAAAAGGGTAATTTTGGTATTTCACCTTAGGTTAAAATCCGGGTATTAGGCGAGGTTGGGCATTTGGGCTTATTTTAGTAATTGGGGCCCAAGATGGATGAGAAATAATATTTCTTACATGATTTTAAGACAAAGATTATTCATTTGATATGATGTCTTAAGTGAAAATATGTAAGAAATAAAGAGAAAGAAAATTTAGGAAGCATATCTTAAATTAAGACATGATTAATATAGGATAATTAAAAGAATAAAATCTCTTAATTATCTACATTATATACATAGCTTTGAGGAGATGTTTTTGAAAGGATTTTTCAAATTTTAAAGCCTTAACAAAGTCCTAATGGAACTAGGACTTGTTAAGAGATTTAAAGCTTTGAAACTCTATTATTTAAAAGCTTGAAAAACCCTAGTTATCATTGATTAATGTCATCCCGTTGATTCACCATCAAAGCCGTGAGGTTCCACGTAAACACAAGAGTGATTAGTCTTCTTATACAAGAGAAGTGAGGAAACCTAGGCTGCTCATTAGTTGATCATCGTGTGCCCTCAGTTTCGCAGTAATCTCATTAGAAATTGACCAAGAACAGGTGAAACATTATTATCTTTGTGCTAGTACATTGTTTCGCTAATCTGTGTGTTATTGCCGTAGATAAACCACAATTGGGGTTTTATTTTGGTTTCGAAAAAGTCACTTCAGTGTATTCTAAAGTGGTAGATACTTGGAGTTTCCCTAATACCTACGGCCAAGTAAGAAAGAAGCAAAGGTATATTCTTTCCCTGTCCCTGCATAGACTCTTGGGACTCGGCGGTAAACTCGTGTCATGCATCATCGATATGCTCCAACCTAAACAAAATCACCATTTGAAAACTTGTAGTTCCTGAAAATAATGCAATGAAAACAGTTTTCGGTTTTAGTCTGCAGGGAATCTAATCCCTGCTCTGATACCAATAAATATGAACCCCATTTTCGGTAAATTCATTTTTCGTTAAACCTCGATTTTTGCACCCTTTGTTTTTAAAAAACATCAACACAAATCAATTTAAGTAAACATACATAGATATAATCAAGGAATGGCACACATGCATTTTCTTTTAACTGGCCAAATCCAAATAAAAGTATAACAAATGCGGAAGCCATGGTTTTCAGTTTAAAACAATGCAAGTGCTAGTAAGCCTATACTATCATGTGTATGGCTATACAAAATGCAAAAGTGTAGGTATCCCAAAAATCCTCTAGGAGCTGACCTGCTACCAGTATCACACGTACGCGCTCCACCCAAAAGAAATGTCATGCACCAAGCTACGGTCGCTCTGCAAACATATACACATCAATATAGAAGGTGAGTATTAAGAATACTCAGTAAGCGATTCCTCATAAATTATAATGTTGAGTGCGCATGGGAACCTTCAGCCTCCATGACCTAACCTCTACACAATTATAATATATATTAAGTCTAACACACAACGGTCAACACATACTAGCTCAAACACCCCTTGTCTATTTCATTTTAAGAATTGAGAATAGGAGGAACAGCCAAATGCGAACGGCCACCACACCGTTCCACCTGGCCATTTGGCCTCTGCCTGTTTGGCACCTGCCTGGCCATATTTCTCAAAGAACAGTTATGGGAAACGACCAAGCTGGCCATTCTTACCTGCAAGTTTCCCAAACCAGCAGAATTTATCACTTAACATGCATACCGTTTTCCCTCTTTAATTATACATTCATTTCACACACACCCCACACGTTAAACAACATTCCAACACTCAATTAACCAACTTCATCATCATCATAACTATACCGGCTAACCTAACACATGTAAGCAATAAATCCAAGTATCATATGACATACCTTTGCATAACGTCACCATCTATACTAATCATAAACGTATTGTATTCATTCATAAAATCTCACCATTTCCACAATCATCATAGGCCACATTCATTCATCACTACAACCATGCTCGCTTACTTGTCAAGTATGTCAAATATCGTTTTTGTTTCATTAATGCCAATGATGGATGAATGTAGTTATGCACATGCTAATTCATCATACAACATGTTTGTGCTCCGGAGCCTTATTGTAGGATAGTGTTCTCACCCTTCCTCTTTTGTGAATCTAGGTCCCATTACTTTCATTTGTAAGAGGGATTTTACTCTCCTCTTGATTTGTGAGAGGGATTTTACTCGCCTCTTCTTGTGAGTCTAAGACCCCCTTTCTTTCGTTTGTAAAAGAGCAATACTCCATTCTTCAATTGTGGGTGCGAAAACGCCTTGTAATGCTTCCAACGTGAACACACACGATGTTTATGCCAAAGTCCTTAATGACATGAATATGAGCAAGTTCAAGCATTCTAAAGTCATATTTCCAAATGGACAAGGTTCATTAACATGTATCCACATACCAACATTTAAGCAATCACATTCCTTTCCCACCATACAAGTCAAAACCATCCAATTAAATTTCCAAAACCATCACATTTCTGCATTCCTTTTTCTTAAGCATACAGTCCAACCACACCTAACTAAACAACACTTACATATCACATAAACCATTCAATTACATACAATCCTCATAACATACTTTTCAAGCAAGCCTAAGCATTCTTCTTTTTTGAATCACAATGAACATAATACTTATACAAATTCAACCATTCGTACATAAAACACACTAAAACAAGTGGCAAGACACTTACCTCGAGTTCCAAGCACCAATTCGTCGCCTGGCCTCCGACTCGGGTCCTGAATATCAATGCCTACATGCAGCACAACGTTTTCTACTCCTTATAAACGAATTCAAACTCAATTTCCTACCCTCACTCTTATTTCTACAAAACACCAACTTTTCTCACAAACCCTCTCTCTTTAATCCTAACCAAATTCTATGTTTCACAGTTAGAGACTTGTAGAATCAGCTTGCGAGAAGAATCAACTTACCTGCTCTTTCCATCAACTTTAATGTGAAGAGGAATCAGTTAAGAGGGTGATAAATGTTGTAATGTGGGTGTTTCTTGGTGGGTTCTTAGATGGGGAAGCCTTAGGATTGAGGTTTGAAGGTTTAGGAAGTGTCTGGGACAGTTTGGGAGGGTTTTGGTCCAAACACAATGTCTTTCTTTCACTTCCCGACATAATTCGCGTCTTAATTTAACCTGCCAAAAGGCCAAACGGCCATGAGAAATGGCCAAGTGGCCGTTCCCATAGGTCGTTTCACCTGGCCTGGGATAGCAAGCGGCTATGGAACAGCCTAGCTGGCCGTTCCCTGGCCGCTCCTGGCTTAACCATTAGCATTTTTTTTGCCGAACTCTTGCAATATTGTCATAAAATTTTTGGGGCGTTACAACTCTCCCCCTAGGAAATTTTGTCCCCAAAATTGAGACAAGTTAGGTTTTAAAATCCAAAACACTTAACTTATTCTACAACATTCGAACCCAACTCTTAAACGTAAATCCACTCATTCTAAATTAGCTTTCTAACTCAAAAAATGAACAAGAATTAGAAATATACCTCAACCATATCAAGCCTCAGGAAACAAATATGGGTACCGCTCCCGCATATCGCTCTCCACCTCCCAAGTCGCCTCCTTAGGTGATCAAAAACTCCACTTCACTTTCACCATCGGGATCTCCCAGTTCCTTAACCGTCGGATCGGCCGATCCAAGACCTCTACTGGTTCCTCTTCGTAAGTGAGATTCTATGAAACCTCTAAATTCGATGCTCTAAGCACGTGACTTGGGTCGAAACGGTACCTCCTCTGCGTCGACATATATAATACATTGTAAAGTCTGGACAACTCCTCTGGTAACTGAAGCCGGTAAGCAAGTGGTCCAACCTTGTCGATGATCTCATATGGTCCCACATATCTTGGACTCAGCTTTCCCTTCTTCCTAAATCGGATCATGCCTCTATAAGGCGACACCCTCAGAAACACTTTGTCTCCGATCTCACAAGTCACCTCTTTGTGATGCCGATCAAAATAACTCTTTTGGTGATCCTGGCGGCCTGCATACACTTTTTCACCACATTCACCTTCTCGAGCATCTGCTACACCAACTCCGGCCCCTCAATCTGCAGTAAGCCCTCAACGTCCCAATATGCTGGACTCCGACATCTCTGCCCATATAACGCCTCATAAGGCGCCATCCCAATACTAGAGTGGTAGCTGTTGTTGTAGGCAAATTCTACCAGTGGCAAGTGATCATCCCAACTACCCCTGAACTCTAATACACACGCTCTCAGTATGTCCTCTACGGTCTGTATAGTCTGCTCAGACTGGCCATCAGTCTGAGGATGGAATGCAGTGCTGAACCTCAGTCTGGTGCCCATTGCGTCCTGTAAACTCCTCCAAAACTGAGAAGTAAAACGTGGATCTCTATCCAAAACAATCGACACGGGCAGGCCATTTAATCTCACAATCACTGAAACATACAAGCTTTCCAGCTTGTCTAAGGTATCCTCCTGTCGAATTGCCAAGAAGTGCGCAGATTTCGTCAACCTGTCCACTATAACCCACACAGCATCATGTCGCCTAAACATCCTCGGAAACCCAACTATGAAATCCATTGTAATCTTCTCCCATTTCCAATCGGGAATCTCCAATGGTCTTAATTTCCTGGCAGAAGCCTAATGCTCTGCCTTGATTTACTGACAAGGTAGACATCGAGCGATGAAATCAGCAATTTCCCTCTTCATATTCACCCACCAGTACATATCTCTCATGTCTCTATACATTTTAGTGTTGCCCGGATCCACTGAAAGTGGAGAAGAATGCGCCTCTGTCATCAGAACTTCCTTAACCTTTTCCAAATCTGGAACACACAGTTGCTCCCCGTAATAAAGATACCATCCTCATCTAACCTGTGCGGGGTAGTCGATTTCCCTTTCTCTACTTCCCTCTTTAACCTCATCAGATGCTCATCATCCTTCTGCCTCTCTGCTATCAAATCTCTCGTCTGGGGTCGGACCTGAATGTTCGCTAACATCTCCCCCTGAGCCAAATCAAGCTGCACTCTCAACGCTCTTAATGTAAATAAGGATTCAGCCTTATAGGTGACTGAATCCTCATCCTCTATACCCTTTCTGCTCAACGCATCAGCGACTACATTTGTTTTACCTGGGTGGTAATCAATGGTACAGTCATAATCCTTTAGGTGCTCTATCCTTCTCATCTTCCTCAAGTTCAATTCCCGTTGTAGTGATGTATTTCAGACTCTTATGGTCAGTCAAAATATGGAAGGTCTCACCGTATAGGTAATGCCTCCATACCTTTAAAGCATGGATGATAGCGGCAACTTCCAAATCGCAGGTCGGGTAATTGACTTCATGCTACCGCAACTATCTCGAGCAATTACCCTACCATTCTTCATCAACACTCCTCCCAAACCCGCTTTAGAAACGTCCGTATAAACTACAAATCCTCCACCATCGGTTGATAATACAAGTACCAGAGCCCCCACTAGCCTCTTCTTTAACTCTTGAAAACTCTCCTTACACCGCTCATTTCAAATGAATGGAGTGTTCTTCTTTAGAAGATTAGTCATCAGCCTCGCTATCTTAGAAAAGTCTGCGATGAACCTCTGGTGATAGCCTGCCAATCCCAAGAAACTGTGTACCTCGGTTGCATTCCTAGGAGCCTCCTACTCCTGAACAGCCTTACTCTAACTGGGGTCTAGCATCACCCCCCAGCAGATATAAAATGCCCAGAAATACCACTTCCTTCATCAAGAACTAGCATCTTTCAAACTTTGCTTACAACTGTTTTTGTCTAAGTATCTCCAACACCTCCTTCAAGTGTCCCTCATGCTCCAACCGATCATGGGAATACACCAGTACGTCATCTATAAAGACGACCACGACTCGATCCAAATATGGTTGGAAATCTTGTTTGTCAAAGCCATAAAGTCTGCTGGCGCATTAGTCAACCCGAACGACAACATAGTGAACTCGAAGTGGCCGTAAAGAGTCCTAAATGCAGTCTTAGGAATAGAGCTCTCCTCTACTCGTAATTGCAAAACCCGATCTCAAGCCTATCTTTGAAAATACCGTCGCTCCTCGCAATTGGTCTATCAAATCATCAATCCTCGGCAGTGGATATTTATTCTTCACAGTTAACTTATTTAGCTACTGGTAATCTATACACACTCGCATGCTCCCATCTTTCTTTTTAACAAACAGGATCGGTGCGCCCCAGGGTGATACGCTCGGTCTGATAAAACCTTTCTCAAAGAGTTCCTCCAGCTCCTTCTTTAATTCTTGCAGTGCTGCCCATGGCACCGTCTCAATCTTAAAGTCCACCTCTCTCTACGGTGGTAAACCCGACAACTCATCTGGGAATACCTCCGGATACTCCCTTAGTATCTCCACATCGTCAACTCATAGCTTTTTCTGCCCCGTATTGGTCACACACGCCATTACGTCTCGCATCCATTTCTAATCAACCTTGCTGCCATTGCTGCTAAAACCAAGCAGGAAGGTATAACCTTCCGCTCGCCCACAAGTAAAACTCTCTTCTCGCCATCAACCTCTACCACCAACTCTTTTGCGTGGCAGTCAACCACTGCCATGTTCTGGGACAACCAATCCATCCTTATTATCACCCCAAAGTCTGCTATTCTCATCACTATTAAATTTGCAACGTAGCTCAGCTCCCCAAATTTTTAGATCAAAGTTCCTCAACACTCTGCCACCATACCAATGCCCCCAAATGGCATAGACACTGCTACAACATACCCCAGACACTCTACACTACCCCCAAGCTACTCTACAACTGACTCACTCACAAATGAACAAGTAGATCCAAGGTCAATCAATACCAATGTAGAAAGTGTAGAAATAAGTATCATACCGGTGATCACATCTGGATTGGCTGTCGCCTCACATGTGTCATAGCATAAACACGTGCCTGAGATGTAGCTGCTGTCTGGGAAGTACCTCCGCCTCTAGCAGTGGTACCCACGGTCCAACCACCTCTGCCTCTGCTCCACCAGTGGTAAGGGCTGATCGGTTATCCCCTACGCTGCTCTGCCTTGAAATAGCTCTCCCCTCATCCCTAGCTTTGGCGAAGCAATACCGTATCTAATGTCCTGGCATGTTACAATAATAGCACAACTGAGGAGTATCCCCACTAGTGTGCCATCCTGCACTCCACTATCCAGAAGTAGGGGGTCTGTAAGTGTACTCTGTTGACTCCCCCTACTCCCAACTCCACTCCCCTGTATGCTGCCTCCCCTGCTAGTACTCCTAGGGGGCATGAAACCTGTACTCTGTTGTCCTCCCGTAGCACTAGAACTACCAAACTTCTTCTGCCACTTTACCTCTACACGCCCCTCCTCAATCATAAGCTCCTCAGCTTTGAGTATTGTCTCTAGTAGCATCTGGTATGTAGGTGGCTTCATATCAATATAGGTGCGGATATTAAACCGCAACACTCTCTCAAACCTATCCCGTCTCTAAATATCAGTGGCCTCATCCTCTGACGCATAATAGGAGAGTCGGGTGAACTCTGCATCATACTTAGCTACAGTCATGTCCCTCTGCTTTAGCTCCAAAAATTCTATCTCTTTCGTGTTGCGATAATGGAAAGGAGTGTATTTCTCGGTGAACTCTCTCTGGAAGTCAACCCAATTGAGTGTTAGAGGGTCATTCTGGCTCCCAGGGACTGCCTCCCACCAGTAACATACATCTTTCTCTAGTAACGAGGTAGTATACCTCAACTTTTGCTCGGGCGTGCACCTGCACCAGTTAAGGATCCGTTCTATGTGTCGAATCCAGTCCTCCGCCTCAGTGGGGTCAGTTGTCCCCTCAAATGATTTGGTGCCCTACTTGCGCACCTCAGAAAAGTTCCTATCAAAGTCGAGGCCCTCCCTCTGCAGGTTTCCTCGCTGTGCTTTCTGCTGGCCTCCCTGCTGCCCCCACATGTACTGTAACAACGTATGGTAAAACTGGGCGTGGGCTGTGTCAAAAGGTGGTATAGCACCAGGTGCAAGTGGTATTCCACCGGGTGAGGGCGGCGCTCCGTGCCCTGGGACTGGTCCCTGTCCCTGCACGTACTCCTGGGACTCGACGGTAAACTCGTGTGATACATCGTCGATAGGCTCCATCTTAAACAAAATCACCATTTGAAAACTTTTAGTTCATGAGAATAATGCAATGAAAACAGATTTCAATTTCAGTCTGTAGGGAATCTAATCCCTGCTCTGATACAACTAAATGCAAACCCCATTTTTGGTAAATTCGTTTTTCATTAAACCTCAATTTTCGCACCCATTTTTTAAAAAAACATCAACACAAATCAATTTAAGTAAACATACACAGATATAATCAAAGGAGTGGCATACATGCATTTTTTTTAAACCGGCCAAATACAAATAAAAGTATAACAAATGCGGAAGCCATGGTTTTCGGTTTAAAACAATACAAGTTCTAGTAAGCCTATACAATCAGGTGTATGGCTATAAAAAAATGCAAAAGTGTAGGTATCCCAAAAATCCACTACGAGCTAACCTGCTACCAGTATCACACGTACGCGCTCCGCCCAAAAGAAATGTCCTGAATCAAGCTACGGTCGCTCTGCACACATATACACAACAATATAGAAGGAGAGTATTAATAATACTCAGTAAGCGATTCCTTATAAATTATAATGCAGAGTGCGAAAGGGAACCTTCAGCCTCCACGGCCTAACCTCCACACAATTATAATATATATATTTTTTTTAGGATGGCACTATCCACCGGAAGATCCAGCTATGCCGGCCTCCTTGGCAGAAAGTGGGTAAAATTTGCATTCAATGAAACTTGGTCAGACACACTGACAAATGATACATGAGAGTTGGAATTACAGGTAATAGGAGGAACAATCCCTATTCTATCATAATACAATAATTGAAGGAGGGATGCTGGTAAGTCATGCTTCTCTTCAAAATAGACCTCTGGATGTGCCAATCTAGCCCGTGCTA
>CANYCX013599898.1:0-28188 GCA_948193385.1 Breynia disticha f. nivosa
GTTCAAATGTTAGTTTTTAAGATGCATGTATTATAGTAATTGAAGAATAATATATTTTTAATCAATTGTAGTGAAAAGTAAAAGTTATATTATGACCCAAAATAATTTATAAGTCAATGATGGGAGACATGACTGCTGAAAGTATGTTGATAGCTGTATACGTGATAATTAAAATACAACTCTTAGGAACATTAGAAAAATATAACACATCATGATGAATATTGTAAAAAATATTTTAGAATCGTAATGGCGTATATAGTTATAAAAACAATTATTATGGATATGTGACAATTATTTGGGTAAGTTCTAGGTTATAATTGAATTTATAAAATTAATATAGTATAAAAGTGTATGATCAATATATCGTAGTTAAATAATAATATAATAATTAAAAAATTGAATAATAACTTAATTATCACTTATCAAATAAATATTATTAAATAAATTAATATGCATATTTTTTATTAATATATAGCATTTCTAAAAAGAATTAATGCATTAAAATTAATAAATTGTTCATATTATTCTTCGTATAACTTTTCACCATATAACCACTAACATATCTTAAGCTATACAAAACATATCTTAAGCTATACAAAACATGAGATTTCATAAAATGTTGACATGACTTTCACTATAAAAATATAATTACATAAATAATTCGTGATGAAATATTAAAATTTAAATAACAATAAAATAAATTGTAAATCAACACACACTTAAATACATAAATATAATTTTCTATACATTCTTTTTATTTTAATAAATAACAAGTCATTAATATACATAATATCAAATTTAATAAATATACAAAAGTCATAAAAGTTATAGAATATTGTGACTTCATTAATATGTCATTCATATTAAATATGTGATTCATTTAATTTAGTCATAAAAATATAACTGCTTTTATATATATAGTATATAGAAAACCCCACAGCTCTCATGAGTACCAGAAAAATTTGAAGAGTGAAGGTAGCCCACCAAGAAATTATAATTGTTGTTTCGACATTTTCTGCACAAGCACTGATATCTGAACAACTTTTGTTTTCGATCGTAAAGCCAAAATAATTGGTTTACTGTTTCTTCACATTATTCATGTGTGTGTTGGAGAGACTGATGTGTGATGTGATACTAAACATGGTACACATTTTGGTTAATGAACAATGTATTTAGACTAAAATTGAAGGCAAATTTAATACAAACACTGTTTACAGATAGACGATTCAACACAAGATCAGACCAAGAAACTGCTATAAATAGAACTAGTTTTAGACGTCGGTTATTGGTAGATTATTCATGGCAGATAAATGGAAGCACACTGCTCTCTTGGTCATTGACATGCAGGTTTGTTCTATTTTTTTACCTTTGTTTCGACAATTTTATATGATTTGGAACACGTTCTTTGGTGGATGAGATTGCAGAAAGACTTCATACTTGATGATGGACTTGCTGTACTACCAGGAGGGAAGGCCATTGTGCCTAATGTTGTAAAGGCTGTTGAAACTGCCAGGAAGCGTGGCATTCTTGTGATCTGGGTAAATGACATTCTTTCTTTCAAGTGTTTCCTCTTTAAAAACTGAATTTCATTGTTCTTCATGCTTTTTCATAATGCTCCTCCTTGAAACTATTAAAGATCAGTGTAGCTCTAAGTGGTGTTCATTAGCTTCCAGCGATTATACTCACTCTGATGAGCAAAGAATGCACTGTTTCAGAAATATTTCAGAAATTACTTCTTAAGCATATTTTATTGCACTAAAAGAAGTAACTGAACTAAGTCTGATGCTTGTCTCATTTGAGATTCTCCCGTGTTACTTCTATTTCTCCCCTGTAGGATAAATAAATTGACAGCAAGTCTACTGATGGCAAATTCATAAATATTGCTTCTCTAGGCACTGAATATGATCTAAGTGGGATTTCTGATTCTGTTTTCAGGTTGTTCGAGAACATGACCCGCTGGGAAGAGACGTTGAACCTTTTCGACGGGATAGGTACGGTGCTGGAAAAATTGGCCCAGCCATTAAGGGAAATAAGGGTGCGGAACTGGTGGATGGTTTGGTGATCAAAGAAGAGGATTATAAGATAGTAAAGACACGTTTCAGCTCTTTCTTTGGCACCAATCTGCACTCTTTTCTTCAGACCGAGGGAATCAAGAACTTGATAATCACAGGTAAATGGATGTTCTGTAATTAAATTTCCGGTTGAAATTCTTGGTGTGGATATTTTTTGTGTATTAACTTGCTCATGGTCTGCTAAATTAATACTGGTGTAGGTGTTCAAACTCCTAACTGCGTGAGGTCCACCGTCTATGATGCAGTAGCTCTAGATTATCCATTTGTGACTGTCATTGTTGATGCTACAGCTGCTGCAACACCTGGCGTACAAGCTTGTATGTTTGCTTTGATTGCTTCACACTACAACCACTTATCTGAGCATAAATAACCATTTAAACCAAAATCTGCACGAATAACATGGATTATTTAGCTACAGACTTCTTGTTCTTAACTAAAGATTTGATGGCCAGCTTATATGTGCTTGTAGCCTATAATCTATATAGGAGAAAACTACACCTGAAATACTAAACTCTGTGTCCTAAATAAGTCAGATTGAACTGCGGTTTGATTTCTAAATATTCATATAATTTATGTAGTTGCTGCATTTATTTTCCGAGGTGATGCTGATATGAACCTTTTTACTGATGACAGCCAACATTTTTGACATTAAAAACATTGGAGTGGCAACCCCAACAATCCAGGAATGGTGCGAGTCCGATGCCTGATGCATAGATTGTTCTCCTACTATGATATATGATGTAATAAGTGTTGCATTTACCAGAATTGTATCTTCGCGTCTTTGAACTTGTGATTGCACTGATTTATCTAAAGATTTTAAGTTATGAGAAATAAGATATGAAAATCTCTGCAAGTAAAACATCCTGGACAGCAAAAACATTCTGGTAAGTTGCATACTTATTAATAATAACCCCAGAAGAATGGAATCTGAAACCGTATATTATTATCAACTTTATGTAAACTTTGATTATCTGCTCCAATTTAACAATAAGCGACTAGAAGTTGATAAATAAAAAAGTACGTAAATAGAGACACAAAAAAATAATACCTGTATTTTATAGTTTTTTTTGGTGAAAAATATTATGAAAAAAATTAAATATGCATAAGTTAAAATAAATTTACAAACTGACAATAAGTTGACCATGTGATGACTTATAAAAAAAAATAAAAAATATTATGAATAAATTAAATATGATTTTGACGATGAATGTTGTTGTTTCTGGATTAATTTGATTTGAGAATGGAGATTTTGTTAGGAATTTTTATGTTTTTTAATTTGGATTGTGTTTGAATGAAAGTGTTTTAAGAGGGTTTATGTTTTTGAATTAAAAATATTTTTGAATCGAAAAGATTATGTAGAGAATCTTCTTGAGATTTTTTTTCTTAAGATCACATATATGAAAAATGGTATATGTGTAATTTGACCTAGATTTCTTATCTCTCATAATAAAATCCACTTTACAAATTTGATTTTATCCACTTTACAAATTTGATTTTATCTTTAAATATTTATTATTTTTATAAAAATAACACTATTTATTTATTTTTTTAAAATTTGTTAATTATAATATTATAAATACTAATTAATATTTAGTTTTAATAGGAGTAAAGTTATTTTAAATAATTTATTTTATATTAATAAATATTTCAATTATTATTTAAAATAATATGAATATGGGTGCAAGTCCCTAGCAACCGTATATTTATTTTTTTTATAAAATTTTAAGAAAAGAATCGAACTAGCTCACGAAAGAGAAAAGATTTAACAAATGAATGAATCAAAATTTATATATATATATATTTTTAGTTCAGTCTGTTGTTGACCCCTTTATCGTTAAACTGTGTATTTAATTGTGTCATCATCACCGCCACGACTGACGCAAAACCAAACTGCAACCCTTTATCGTTAAACCAAACTGCAACTTTTTTAGGCTAAAATATTTTTCCACTCTCTCGCACTCTTTCTCTATATATTTCATCTCTCGCTCTCGTACATTTCAACTCTGCTCTCTTCGTTCCATGGAAGAAAGCTAGCTAGAGTCCATCCATGAAAGAACCAAGCTCCACTGATCGTGAAACGACAGCAATGGAAAGTCAAAATAACTCTAAAAGACCTAAAGGTGGTCTTGTAACCATACCTTTCATTATAGGTATGTTCATGGCTTCATGAGTTCATTCTTTCTTCTGTTTTTTTTTGTATAACCAAGATTTTACGTGTGACTGATGCTTTTAAGCTTCTCGATGCAGCTAATGAGGGATTTGAGAAAGTTTCGAGTTATGGTTTGATGCCAAACATGATTTTTTATTTGATGGGAAGTTATGGTATGGGAGTGGCACAAGGGACTTACGTTCTTAACTTCTGGAATGCTGCTACGAACTTCTTACCAGTTGATCTACGTGCTTGGTGGTCCAAATGGATGATCCACATTTAATAAAGTTTGTCAATTTACTCATATTCAGAACCAGGTTGATTTCATTAAACCGAAGCCGGTTAATTTCTAGGATATTTACTATATTATAATGTATGGTGATCTGATTGAGAGCTCCAACCTGAAACCGTGACTCCCATATTCTGAAGAGCGTCGCCAGGCATACATAATTAGGGTGGGACACCACAAATATGTTAGTGCAGGCACTGATGAAGAACAAGGGTTAAGCAAAGCAACTTGGCCTGGCAAGCATTACAACTGTGCCTGTATTTATTTGGAGGCCATGGAAGAGAAAAAAGTAAATGGTTTCTGATAGACCTGTAGTAGGGTCCAAGAAAGAAAAACAAAATACAAAAGTTGACAGCAGTTTTGGAAAGATGAGAAAGAATAAAAAGCAAAAATCAAGAGAAAAGTTTTGAGAAGACTTAAGTCTCTGGTTTGACTGGTTGGTCTTGTTAGATACACTATCTTTGCCATTTATGCTGGAACGATTTGTCATTTTCAATCTGTCTCGGTATCTAACACGTGTTATCATTTGATCTTCATGCCTATTCTGTAATTAATCCGACCATAACATCAACCAGATCGTTCTTCCAAGATAACAACGTATTAACAGTTGGGTTGTTTTCCTTCTGCAGCAATCATGCATGATCAAACTGATAATGTAATGACGATTAACGAATTATTATTACTTTAGGATATTGATCGAAACATTGATCTGTTCTACATTCTGCAGGGGATGGTAATGTTATGGTTAACTGCTATGATTCCACAAGTTAGACCACCTCCTTGTGACAGTACAACCCAAACCTGCAAAAGTCCTAACCCAGGCCAATTGGCTCTGCTATACTCATCTTTTGCACTCATATCCATCGATGCTGGTGGAATTAGGCCATGTTCAATGGCATTTGGTGCGAACCAATTGAACAACAAGGCGAATCCAAATAACGAGAGGATTATGGAGAGTTATTTTGGATGGTACTATGCATCTGCAACTTCCTCTGCCCTTGTTGCTTTGACTGGAATTGTGTACATACAAACTCACCTTGGTTATAAAGTCGGCTTTGGCGTGCCTGCTTTGCTTATGTTCCAGTCTGCATTTTTGTTTATAGTAGCATCCGGGATTTACATTAAGCAGAAACCAACTAAGAGCTTGTTTACTAGCTTTGCACAAGTTTTTGTTGCTGCTTTCAGGAATAGGAATGTTCTATTCCCTCTACAATACTCTCATCGCATGTATCATCGTGCAAAAAATTCTAAATTTGTTGCTCCTACTGAAAAGATGAGGTAACCAAAACACAGATCTTTTCTTTGGCTGAAGTTGAGGTTTCTGTATTTTACCATCAGGAATTTTTTGTTGCCAGGTTTTTGAACAAGGCATGCATCATAAGAAATATGGAACAAGACATTGCTAGGGATGGAACTGCCTCTAATCCATGGAGACTTTGCACGGTAGATCAAGTTGAAGAGTTGAAAATACTGATCAGAGTAATTCCAATTTGGTCGACAGGGATCCTGATATCAGTAAATTTGAGCCAGGGTACATTCATGTTGATCCAAGCTTCTAACTTAGACCGACACATGACTTCCAAGTTCGAAATCCCAGCTGGTTCTTTTGCTACATTCGGACTCATTGCATTAATAAAATGGATTATTCTCTACGATAGTGCCATCCTTCCTTTAGCATAAAAAATTAAAGGGAAGCCTGTGAAAATTAGTGTCAAAACAAGGATGGGAGCAGGCTTGTTTGTATCCTGTATGGCCAGGTTGCATCAGCAATCTTTGAGAATATCCAGCGACGAAAAGCAATCGAAGGCGGGTACCTCAACAAGCCTGGTGTGGCAATGAACATGTCAGCAATGTGGCTTATTCCACATTATACTTTACATGATATTGCAGAGCACTGAATGCAATAGGTCAGACAGAATTTTACTACGCAGAGTTTCCAGAAAGCATGTCTAGCATTGCTACGTCTCTGTTTGGACTTGGTTCTGCCTTCGGAAACTTGCTGGCAAGTCTGACAGTGAGATTAGTTAGTGATATCACATCAAGAGGTGGAAAAGAGAGTTGGGTTTCAAATAACATCAATAAGGGTCATTATGATTACTTTTACTGGATGCTGGCAATACTAAGCGCAGTTAATGTGTTGTATTACATTTTCTGCTGCTGGCTTTATGGGCCCTATGCGGAACAAGTAGCTAAGTTTAAAGATGAAGGGCATGGCTACAAGGATGATCATCAAGAAATGACTAATCTTGGAGCTTTGGAAATGTCACCAAAGTATAACTAAACCATTGTTGGGTTTGATGATTTTTTGTATTTAAGTGCCGCTGTGATTGCAGTAATGGTATATATAATACAGTACCTACATCGGCTGCGACATGGTAGGAAACTTAGGATTGTGATTTTCACAGCTATCATACCTTATGTGTAGCCATTGGCAGATGGGTATTCTCATGTCATTTCATCAATGTAATACAACATCATATATGTATGTAACATGTTCTTTTCATCTTCTTCAAGAAAATCAAATCCACAGGTTCCTGTCTTGGAAATTATGCTTGTGTTTGTAGACAGTATCAATGAACTTATAGTTCGTTACTAATGGAGTCTTCTTGCTTCTGCAGGTGAAGTGACCTGTCCAAAGATCAATAGAGTCAATATTGCATCAGCTGGGAAAAGACTATCTCAAGTATTGTTTCACCTTTAGACTCGGCAGATCAGAGTACCTGACCATATATGTTCTTAAACTGATAAAATTCAGTGGAAATTGCACGTCCAGAAACAAAGAAACTGTGCAGTTCACATCCATCTAAGATCAAACCATGAATTCGTGTTAGTATGAAAGAAATAGATACAGATTTGGAGGAACACAATCTGGCTCCAGTTGATGTCAGTGACGTAGCTGTAGTCTTGTAGATATCAATCCAATCCTATGTTTGATGACAGTGACTTATCAGGTGCAATGTCAGCCCAAATATGTATAGGTTAGAGAGGAATTGTGATTGCAATCATAAAAAATGATAGATTTTGTTTCTGCAAGGAGTATTTTCACCACACTTGTATTTTGTGGTTGAATCGTGCATCCAAGTTTAGGCACGATTCTACAAAAATTCAGCTACTTCTTGTCTTCAGTCATGAAAGTTTGTTGTTAACCCGTACATACTACGGTTGGTTTGATTTAGCTGTCAATAGTTTGTGCGTGTGAGACTCAAAATGCAATTGCTTCTATATGCAGCTTGACTGTTTTGCCGTTTTAAAACTTCAAATGCAAATGTTCACGTTTTAAACATTATGTTAAACCAAATGCAGCCTATATGAGCAAAATTCATTTCTAACAGAGGTGAGAATTGAGAAGTGAGAACAACAGATTGAACAAGATAGCAAGACAAGTTGAGTTTCAAATCTTTCTGAGTTCATATATGAGATTGTATATATGAACTAAACTATGTAATAAGTAACCTCAAATCTTGCTGTTTATCTTGATATTATTATGAGAAGCCATCCATTGTTTTCCCAAAGCAATCAAATCTCCATTATCTTTCCTCCTAACTTCAATCACCACTGATGATATCCTTCCCCTGTCGCCGACAACCTTTGCCATTATTTCCACTTCTTCCTGCCAACAACAACATATTAAAACAATACCACATTCATACATTTCCACAAAAGATAAAACACAATTAAGACAAGAAAAGAGGGAAAAATAAAGGGAAAAAGAAAGTGAACCCCAATTTTGGCAGATGAATAGTATGAAATGCTGAAATCAAGGGAAGCCTTGATATGATGAGCAAAAGAGAAAATAGCAGCAGCACCCACATTATCTATTACCACAGCCATGGCTCCAACATGCCAATTACCATCTAAGTCCTGTAATACAGGTGAAGTTAGATATGTTTTCTTCTTGATTTCAGAAATAAGGTTAAGGAGGGTAAGAAAAGTTACTGTTATGTGAGGGGACACCATGAAGTTACAGCGTATGAAGCCCTTGTCTGACTGCAAAACTTGGAGGTTTTTCATTGTAAAAACTTCCAGTTCATGACAACTACCTTTGGAGAGATCATCAAGCCACTTGTTTGACTTCTGAACCCAGTTTTCTTCTTCCATGGCTGCTGTATGGTGAGGCTTATTCTTTTTGTCCGGACTTGTTTCTTGGCGACGACAATTGGTTTTGCCTTGATTGGCTTCTCAGTTTATTACCATGTCCTATGTTAACATTTAAGTACTTTTATATGTAACACTAAGCGCTTTCATCAACTGAAATGTGTTGTTCTAGTTAATTATTTTTTTTGTCTGAACCACGAGGTAATTGGGTCACCCCAGACTAATCCTCATTCGAGCCGGATAGCAGTTGATCTACGCGTTTGGTGGTTCCTCATTTATTTATTCTATCATATTAATAGTAGATTTTAGGCAAATTACGAAATTAAAAAAATAGAGGTTAGATTAATTATAAAAGGTTTTTATAATGTAATTTTATTAGTCGAATTGATATTTTAAAAATAATATAAATAAATAAATGTATAAATATATAAAATTATTTAATTTTTAAAATAATTAACAATTTTTTCATTATTTAAAGTCTGGTTTACTTAGAGACCAGTTGAAATGGTAAAACTAGACCTAATAGTAGTTCATCGATTCGATCGGCTAGTTCGTTCGATTTCCGCTGGAACAGTCCGATAAATGGTCGAATGTCTTCTTCTTCTTCTGTTTATTGTTGACTCCAATCCTCACTCTGAATCAAATATTTCATACTTCTGCACTGAGAACCTTCTTCAACTCCTTTTTGTTCACCTGGAATAGATATAAAGAGGTCACAATGGGACGACAACATTCCATTTTTATAATGTTTGTCTGTCAATGGAGGGGGCGAGGGAATATTGTTCTGTAATGTACCTTCCCCATAGCATTTCGCGGCAGCGAATCCCATAGGAACAACCGAGTTGGCAGCTGCAGAATACATCATGTTTGTTTCAGCTTACAATGAGCTTAGAATATAAGTCAGATTACAGACAACTTTCCATCGATTAATTGAGGAAAGAAGAATAACGGAAAGAATGAAGTACCTTGTATGGTGCGAGTTTGTCTTTGGCCCATTTGCAGAGTTCTTCCAAGCTCATTCCAGGCTTTGATTCTTCATCTGCCTTTCTCTTTGCTTGTTCCTCGAGAACAATGATTGCTGTCACTGCGTCTCCATAATCTTTGTCCGGCAAACCCAACACACAACATTCTGCAACTGCCGGATGCTGTTCAAAAAGACGATACCTTATCATGGAATGTTATCTTTCCTTGGGACAGTATGAATAGAAGCATTTGTAGTTGGTTCTCATGAAGAAAAATTTTGATAAACAAGAACATGAGAGAGGTTCAATTACCTCAAGTAAAATAGATTCGATTTCTAGAGCAGATAGTTTGTATCCTCCAACCTTCATGATATCAGCACTAGTGCCTAGTAGACAGAAAACATGGCTTAGAGATTTCCAGAGAAGAGCATATCATGAAAGGAAAATGATGCGCAAATTAAAAAAATAGCAGGAGAATACAGATCTCTTACGTCCCAAAATGATGTAATATCCCTCCTCATCTATTCTTCCGGCATCCCCAGTTTTGAAGAAGCCATCATCAGTAAATGATTCCTTTGTTACCTGAAAAGTAATCAAAGAGTTGGTGATTCATTTACTTCAGTTGCAGATCACTTGTAGTTCCAGAGTCTGCTGAAGGTTGAAGAGACTTTGCAGAATCAATGTAGGACATGATAATAATATCGAAAAGATATGTGGTCGAAAGAAACTCCGAAAAGAGAAGAAAAATAAGCGAAATGCGCAATTATATTGCGGACATTGTACCTGAGGAAGTTTCCAATATTCTTTGAAAAGTGAAGGGCTTTTAACACAAAGCTCACCCACACCGGTTGATTCACTTTCACCAGCATCTTCTGCAATCTTGACCTGCCAAAAGTACCAGAAATATTGGTCAGGAGCAAAGAAATTTTCATACATGTATGTTTGTGTATGCCATTGCGAAGGGCACAGACCTGCACTCCGGGAAATGGCTTGCCCACAGTTCCAGCCTTCCGCTCTCCATTTAACGGATTTGATATAGCCATAACAAACTAAAGACCACTAACACCGTCAAACAAAAGAATATTGCTGAAAAAACAATGGAATGAAGAAATAAATATCACTTACTTCAGTCATGCCATATCTTTCCAAAAGTCGATGTCCTGTGATGGCTTCCCACTGTTGCATGACAGGAAGAGGAAGGGCAGAGGAGCCACACATCTACCAGCAAGTAATAACAATTAGCTCACAACCAAGAACATACAAGGAAGAAGCAATGCTATTTCTCAGGATAATTCACAACATTGAGCCCCTTTATGAGCAGAGTAACTTCTATTGTTTTACATGAAGATCCATTAATCATATCCAAGGTCTTTTGTAAGATGATTAAAACAAGATATATAAACAACTAACCATTAATCGCAATTGTCTTGCCGCTGAGGCCGAAGATGCCTGTTGCTCTTGGTCCATTGCTTCATAGCCTTGTATCAGTCGTGTGTACATTGTTGGAACCTAGGAGTGACAAAACCACAAGATTTTTCAGATATTTGATGCTTGAAATTTGCACCAGCACACGTTCACTGAACATCTTTTCGATTTTAATATAAATGAAGTCGTCATAGTCATAGGTGTTTACTCAAAAAAAAAAAATTCCTCATTTGAGGCACACCAAATTAAGTCCTTTTTTCCCTTGAGATTTGGGATCTCACAATGAGGTCACAAGCCAACATTCTAAAGGTATGGTAGGAACTTAAAGCATATAAGTCTCTGTAACCCACAAAAATATAGCTTTGATTAAGCATATGACACAAAGCTAATATTTATGAGCAGAAAACAAAAGGTTACATCTGTATACATCTACGTAAAGACCATCATCTATGTAGGACTTACTCCTGTAAAGACTGTTATAGCATCATCAACCTTTGTTCCATTCGTTGGATATGATTCGCAAAATCTCTGCCAGATTCCCCTCACACTAAACTTTGGCATAAACTCAACCTTCAATAACATTACAACCAAATGAGTGATCATTCCAAACAGTGTGTTCTGCACACATGAGAGCATATGTAGCTGTAGTATGATTAAAATTTCACAAGAATAAATAAGTTACCGTTGAACCAGAGTAGATGGGGGCAAAGAGAGCATTAAAAAGTCCATGAACATGTATACTGAATTAAGGATCCACATGACAAGAAAACCTTGGTTTGATTAGTTATATAAACAATATCAGAAAAGCAACTGTAAAACAGTATCATAAGAGCAACTGTCTATGCTGACAAATCAAAAGTTACTTTGAAACCGTTCACTCATAAAACACACTGCAATGAAGAAAAGGATATGATGCAATGGTAGACAATGGAGAAATTGATCAGATGATGTATAACCCCATGCCTCAACCAGTGATTGGACCTAGATTGCCCCAAAAAAGATCACACCAAAAGAAACAAAATTAAACTTGAAATAAGATATAGAAATTAAAAGTTGAAGTTTTAGTGGCACGGTGAGGAATCATCTTCTACAAACTAAATAATCTAGAATACATATGGCTCAGAATACTTTACAAGTATTATCTACCTCTGGAAATCTAAATACAGAGTCAAGTAAATTAAGAAATCAACAAGATATGCAGCAATCTAACACATTGGACTAGCACAAAAAGATACTTGCCTGTGCAGATATACTTCTGTGCGTATGAACAACACCTTTAGGTTTACCTGTCGTACCACTTGTATATACAATTAATGCTGGATTATCACCTGAAAGATGGGAATTGGTAACAGGTTCATGAGTTCCAGAAAATAACTGATGAACTTGTACAAGCTGTTTTAAAACTGCTAAATTATTATACATTAGTTAGATTCATCACAAACCTTGAACCTCATCAATTTGCTTAATTTCTGAATGTTCAAGGGCATTTGACTCTGAAGAATTGTTTGCAACAGATGGAATGAGAGAAAATTGAGAGCCGCATTTAGTAGCAACAGTTTGCATCAACTCTCGGTAATCTTCAGTGCTCAGAACCATGGATATCTCCTATAGCTCAAATACGAATAAAAGATCAGCAGAAGCATACTAAAGATCTAACCAAAGATAACACATGATTTTTAAATGAATTACTTCCATTCATACATGTGAATTAAGCACCTGTACATGCAACTACGTCAAGATCTATTGTATTATACATCAAAATTCATGAGAAATACTTGTCTATCAGTGAGATCAAGAATTCTTTTCAAGAACAACAGATCAATGTACGAAGATCTAGACATATACACCATCATATTCTTGCCAAAGTACCCATATTATTTGTTCATTGTTGTGCAACATTACTTTCAGGGAAAATTGCAAAGCCCAGGAAGGCCATTTGCACGTTCATATTACATAAAAAGATCAAGTATGACTTAAGTGGTAAAAGATCAGGAAAATAAGACAGACAAGGAAAAAAACAGAGAAAGGCAACAACGAATCCACTTCATCACATACGGAGTCATTTGTCACATGTAAGAGTTCAGTCTCAGGATAGCTGAGGGCAAGAGGAACAGCAACACCACCGGTGAACCAAATGGCCAGTACTCCAGCAACAAATTCGGCCGAAGGTTTAGCAACAATGCCTATTCGAGCTCCACCAAGATGTCCACAGCCTTTAACGCCATCAACCTACAACGATGAGATCTCTCACTAAAATAGATAGCATTATTCCAAAATTTTGCATTAGCACTAGATAAAACAAGAATATAAAAGAAAAATTAATTCAACTCACAGTTTTCAAGCCACTATTACACAAAAGATTAGAAATTTCCCATGCAGACGAAACGAGCTGTGAGTAACTGTAACTCTTCTTCTCAGCTCTGATAGCAATGCTATCACCAGCCACGGTCCCTTTCTTATAAACTGATTTCACCACCTCCATAAAGCTACCAGAAGCTGTAAAACACATTAAAATAGTAAATGATCCAACAAATTATTCATATTCACGAATACATCACTCAAAATGAGATTCTAGACCACTTACATTCCCAGCAAAAAAAAACTTAGTAAATGAAAAATAAATAAATCAAATTCGTTCTAAATTTGCACAAGTTCAACATTTTAACTATCATGCATCGAACACTGAAATGGAACTTATTTTTCAAATCACGACTCAAACTTCCTTAATTCACTAATAAAAAAACTAACTTGATTCACAACCACAATGAACATAAACCAAAACCTTGATAATAACCTTCACATTTCGTCAAAAAAAAAAAAACAAAAGAAAAACTCAGATAATAGAAACCAGAAGGATTGAATATTTACACCAACCAAAACACCTGACAACCAAAATCCCAACAAAGGAAACAGAGAATTACAAGCAGTATTGGTGTAAAATTGAAGAAAGCTGAGCCTGAAATGATTGTTATGAAGCGAAGAGTTTGGCGGAGGATCGAAAAGACAAAAAATTGGGCGAGATTGATGGAGACATGAACGACAGATAGTAGAAGAGGCGGTGTAATAAGTGTTCACGATGTGTTTGTTGAAAGCTTTAAATGATGAGTACATTTAGATGATGTTTTTGTTATTGTTTAAACCAAGAAAAATCGGTAATTTAATGTTTGTAGTTGAGTGTGGAGTGTCGTTTTTTTGTCTAAGGTGTGTGGAAGGTTAGAAGTTGTGTTCAATGTTTTTCTGATGGTGACAGTTATTACAGTTCTGTGATTGACTGTGTGGGGAAGTGTCGGTTCAACGGTGGTCTTTCTGAATGCTCTTGGCTTTGCTTTTCCCTTACAAGAAACCATTAACGACGTCGTTTTATTCCTCTTTTCAAGTGCACTGAACAGCTAAAATGGCGAGAGATTTTGATTCACTTGAGCAGCTGAGCTACTTACTTCAGTAACATATTCAGTTACACAAAATTAATTAACAATAGAACACGAAATGATAGCACTCGAGTGCAGAAAGTGTATAATTCTAGTAACTCTCGTTGATAGATTGAGTGTGAACTTAAAAAATGGAAGAAAATTAAGAACAGTGTTGTTGGTAACGATGATGCTAATGTCTGCTTCTCAAGGCTCCAGAAGAGAGATATTTACTTCGGAGAATGCATTAAAAGGTGCCGTCGTCCATTTGCTTCAGCTGCACTCAGTCCTTACCTGCATCAGGGATGGTACAAGAAATGGCTGTAGTGAGAAACTGAGAATAAGATGTCAAACATGATTGATTAGTCTAAGATTCAATTGTGCTGTCACATTTTGGTTCAATAAAAGCCTCTCCAGCAATTGATATTCTATGTTCTATTTTGCTTTCCTATTCCAGAAATGAAACTATACTCAATTGATGTTATGTTTCCCACAAACCATTAGTTCAGTAATTAGCACGATGAACCTGAGCAGATTAAAACAAGTTCAAAAAACGAGAAAGAACGAAAGCAATTGTGTACGAATCAATCCCTCTCGTTACAACTCACATAACAATGCATCTAGCTATTCTTCCACAAACAAGCATATCAGAGCAATTTACACAGTTCACGGTGAAATCTCACACTCGAAAGACGCGTCCCCGTTACTCCATCTCTTCCACCAGGAAGAATAAATGGGTTGTGAAGGAGGAGGGGTGAGAATATCAAGCATAGTCTGTTTTTCCTTGGGAGTGAGTGGAACACCTCTGACGAGATTCAAAGCCATGATATGCACGTTGGTCTTTTGTCTGTGTCTCCGGTATGCCCATAGTCCTCCTCCTGCTCCTGCAACCAACAACTACATACACCACACATCACTATCAAACCATAATTCGACAATAACCCATTTACTTATTGGAAGATTATCATATTCTAAACTCACTGGTGAGAGCCATAGAGCTGCAGTTTGCCAATCAAACTTCGGAGCATAAAGAACAGTCTCACCATAATCATCCTCTAGTTTCTTAAATATCTCTTTGTCTGTTTTCCCTGCTTTAATCTCATCCCTAATTAACTGCATACACAAACCAAATATCACTTCACTTATATTTCTATGAATTCAAAATAATTAGTTATGAAAAGTAGAGAAATGAGAAGACCTTTCTAAGGAGAATGGCAATGTCAGCCTGAGAATCTTCAATAGACTGACTTCCGCATTCAGTGCACCGGACATTGTGACTTATATTTCTAGCTCTTGCTTCCGCTATTTGTGACTTCTTTAACTCTTCATCTTTGTTTTCCATGGATAGCTTTTGTTGAAAATAGTATTAGCTTACTCTAACAAGGTTAATTTCAGTGGGGCAATTTGTCGAACAGCTGGTCAAACTATAAAAAGCTAGACGCATGCTACTAGGTTCCTCCTATGTTTTGGAGGAAAAAATATTAGACGCGACTCACGCGAGTAGTTATTTAAAACACGAGGCACTCTCTCAGTGAGTATAAGCATGACGAGAGTGACTACTTAAGACCTCAACGATTCCGTCTACAACAACAATCCTACAAATCTCTCTCTCTCTCTCGGTGATGGATTTTGCTGAATTCACGCTCGCCGAGGTAAACATCTCCACATTTCTCTTAGTCATATTTCTCTCTCTTTGCATGCGAACCTTTATATGATGACTTTGTTTGTGATTATATTCAATGTTAAATTCACTTGGAAGTCTTGATGATGATATTATACATTTCTACGATGGAGGTTGTTTCTCTGATTGATAGGAGAGCTATCTAATGCACTTTTTCCTGTTCTTTTTTTTTAAAAGATGGTGGAAATGGAGGCTATATATAGAGAGATTGGAGAAGAGGCATTGAATCCGGAGTTCTGCAGAGGTCTTGCCTCTAGTTTTAGGTGAAACCATTTTTGTATAATGAGCTTAATTTGAGAGGAAGAAAAATGGAAAACTCGAATATTGTTATAAGTAAATTTTTCGCTCTTTTCCCTTTGCAGTTTCACACCAAGCCGTGCGGGAAAACCTGCAGTAACATGGGAACAGGTTTCCTTTCATTTCCTCTTTCAAATCGTTTGTGTATATCTTTGAAATTTGAATGAATCAGCGTCCCATAAGCATCTTTTGTTTTCTAATCTGTTTCTATAGGTGCAAAGTTGGTTCCAAGATAAAATAAAGAGTTCGCCACCACCGAAGGGAGCTTCATCAATGGCAATCAAATTATTTGTTGATCTCTCTGATGCAAATGTTTCGACCATTACCACTGAAAATTCGCAAAAGAGCGAAGATTCTCTTTTTAAACCTTGTATGTAGAACTGTCAGGACAATATCTTAAATGTTTTCAGTAACTATTTTTCCTGTGCTTTTGAAGGTTAAGATTAATTGTAGTTTTTATTAACATAAACAGGTACAAAGCCCTCGGATATGGCAGAGTTGATGTTTGAAGCTAGATCAGCAAAAGATTATGCTTGGTGAGAGTTTAGCTATCTGTAAAACAGCATTTAGATTCCATCTTGCATTAGTGTTTGACGATCCATACATTTTGTTTCAATGTCATTATTTCTAATGATTTTCACATGATTTTTGGATTAAATTTCAGATAACTTGATCTAAGTGATAGTATGGAACATAATCAACTTGACGGATTTCATTTTCTAATATGATCCCATTCACTCAAAAAAATGTACAAATATAGTTTTGAACAGTTTGGAATTATATTTAGAACTGTTAGGCTTAATGCCAAAGGAGAAGCTAGTTGCAACTCCATTCTCTGAGATATTTAATAGAGATTATAATTGCTTGGGAGAAATCTCGGTCGCTAATTACATAATTCAAAGTTGCTTAAAATGATTTTATCGAAAAAATTTCAACCATTAGGAAAAGCTACTTTGGATTAAATTGGACAGCTTATTAATGCCTTGACATCATAAAGGAATTTTGATGATCTCAGAATGGATAGGTATTTGTATGCATCTTAAATTTTGTTCAAGTGCTTGTTTGGTTATACCTTGAGTAGCTGGTGTTTACAACCAGTTCAGAATTCAATATATTCTGGTGATTACCATTTATGTTGTATCTAGGTATGATGTTGCTACTTTTCTGAGCTACAGAGTACTTTCTACTGGTGAACTTGTAAGTTTGATCTCATTTGTTCATTTTTGGATTTTCGGAAAATTTTCGTTGTACATCAGTCATGAAAGTTTCTAACTCATCTTTCACACTGCAGGAAGTTCGTGTACGGTATGCCGGGTTTCGTAATACAGACGATGAGTGGGTGAACATAAGAACCGGAGTGCGTGAACGTTCCATTCCTTTGGAACCTTCAGAGTGTCACAAAGTTAAAGTTGGAGATCTTGTCCTGTGCTTTCGGGTACCTCTCAGTTCTCACTCTCATCTACTTTAAGGAAGTTGAATATCCAGCTTCCTAACACGTACACTTGAGAATAACCGCAGATGTAAGTAATGTTTGGTTGGTGTGGAAAATGGACAGGATAGGGAACAACATGCGGTGTATTATGATTCTCATGTGGTGGAAATACAGAGAAGATTGCATGACATGAATGGCTGCAGGTGCCTCTTCACAATCCAATACGATGTGGATGGTGCTGAGGTAAGAAGACACATGTTTCTACGGCTTTCATTGGGAACATTGATCCGACCAAACTTTTGTTGACTTACTGTTCCATCTCAAATGATCTTCATCAGGAAAGCGTTCACTTGGAAAGGTTGTGTGGTAGACCATAAATTTCCCCTTATGAAGGAACAGCATGAAAACCATCACGGACTGCAGCATGCTTTCGTTGCAGAATTATCACATATTTCGTGTCGTGTTATTTTCTATCAAATGTCACTATTTGTTGCATAACAAAAATTGAATACGTATCGTGGCATAAATGTGTGCTTTCAAATTGTGTTATCGTGTTAACTATTTAAATTCAGTTTTTGTATTCCATTGTCAAACAGAACCCATTTTGAGAAGCTTAAATATGCAGAATTGCAACATATTCTACTAATGAAACAAAACAGAGAGCTGCAGAAAAAAGGAACAACAATAAGAGTAATAATAGCAGAGTTCAACATAATATCCTTAATTCCTACTACATAAGAGTTGTGATTATTTGACACTGTACAAGTTGAGGACTACACAATCGTAGACTGGACAAGGAGAGGAGGATATTGGAGGAAGAGACATCCCACACAAAATGACAGACAGCTTAATTGCACTAAAAGCTTCTATAAATTTGATGATTGAAACCTATTTACTCAACAAAATTTCACTAAGCCTAGACGATGCCACTTCAGAAAACCAATACTCTTTTCTGTTAACAGGATAGCCTTGATGGTGTCAGAATTAACCAACCCAGAAAAAGGGATGGGTTGCTCATGAGACGGTCCGTCCATAACAAATGGACGCTATGTATAAATTCTTTGCCCACTTCTCCTGCAAGTTCAATCTCAAAGTTAGATCCCCCCTCCACCAAATATTTACTAGTATCAACCAAGTTTTATAGCATCCATAGGAAGACAAGTATCTCACCCTGACATGTGTGCTTGGAAAGGCAGACGTCCTCAGGGTCTCTTGTGTTTCATCAGGCGGTCTTCTACGAGGAATACTGAGAACAAAGGCAGCCTGGTCCCAAGTTGCCGCAGTTGCTGTTATACGATATCCAGAATCCCAGCGCCGATGTATCCCCTCGCTGGGATAAAGGAAATCAAGTTCAACAACCTGAAATCAAACAAAGTACTAGCATTAATTTGTAAGCCGCCTAGTTCTCCACATATACTGTGAAAATGCAATATAAGAATTTCACAAGACCTGGTTTGCAAATCCTGCACCCCGAGACATGACTACTCCCCATCGATTCCCAGAGGTGGCCATTGCAGTTACATGGAAGCCCTCCTTCCACTTTTTGTTAATCCACTTAAAAGGAAATGAATCACTAACTTTGTAAGATTGCTGCAAATATAACGTCCCTGAAGTAAAAGAGGCAACAAAATCAGTCCAACGAAAAACTAACAATAAAAAAGGAAAACATAATGTATATCTTATACTAACCCTTAGACATGACTACCAATGAGCTTCCATTGTTGGCTCCTGCTATAGCACTTATGTAATAATTCTTTTCCCAGTGTTCCATTATCCACTCCTTTACAGGACCAAAAAATCCATTATAAAGCTAATCTTATCCACTTGCAAGTGAATGTATCAAAATACTTGAAAATAGTAAATACCATAAATTGCTTCAGGCAGAACAGAAATAAGAATGTACCTTGTGAAGAAACTGGGGTGACAGTTCATACACTTGGGCACTGAAACCTGTACCCGCATCCATAATCAGGGCCCAAAGATTTTGAGTTGAAGCTACACAGCTAATATACAAGCCATCCTCATTTCCCTTTTCAATGTGCTGGGCAAGCCTCGCATCAGCCACATTATAGTGGTACCTGCAAAAGCATGGGAAGAATTAACTTCTCAACTAAAAATTCATCACTCAAAAAAAATTCTCACAAAACAGATAATGATGACTGTTTGAAGAAGTATCGGTTAGTTGCTCTGCCACAATAATGTTCCGCAATTCTCTGTTCAAAGAGAGAATAAAAGTACTCGGTTGCTTCCAGAACTACCCATTCTCATAGAGACGAAACAATGGATTCAACTATATACCTTTGCTTCATAGGTCTACGAAAATTATAAACACTAATCCATTGTGTTGCAGGCATTCCCAAGCGAATTTTCTTTTTAGGTTGCTCATCATCGTCACCTTCTGTCAACCGACCTCTTTTTTGACCAACCTGATAAATAAGCTTTACAAGATGCCAGTAATAGATTAAACATTTCTGAATTTGTTTATCTCTATATAAGATTGATCAAGAAAGAACACAAAATTCAAAAAGCCACATACCTTCTGAGCACCTTCTGTAATAATTGGTCTAATTTCTGGGTTTGGGCCAACAATGCCGTCAAAGAAGGAAATACATTTTCCATAATTAGGTTCCTCGTCAAACTTCAAGTTCACAACATATTCTACAAAAAGTTTGAAAGGTGGTGGACAGAAACAACAGAGAGCCTCTGGCGATGTTGCCATTTTCTTCTTGCATACAAGAAACCCTTTATTCTCACCCTAGTAGCAGCAAAATTGTCAAAATAAGGTTTTCCAGTTGCTGAAACATGACTACATAAGGGGTCCCAATTCCCAAATAATGAATTAAGCACAAAATACTGAAAGCCCAAAATAATGAATTGAGCTGAGGGAAAAACATAATTTTTATAAGGTGGGAGGGCAGGAGGCAACTTTTTACTGAATTATTCTGACAAAAGCAGAATTATAAACAAGTGAATAGGAAAAGGGAAAAAATATTTGATCACTTTAGAGATAATAACCTGGTATCCCTGCCAAGGCAAACGACCTCGAAGAAGGAAAATAAGCGTATAAGCAAGAGATTCTAAGTCATCTCTCCTGCTACTAGTCCTCCCCAAATGAGCATGTACACTTGCATAACGTACAGTTCCCCTAACAGAGAAAAAATGAATAGATTATATACAACTGTTACTCCTCTGAAATTGAAAGAAATATTTCAACTATCAAAAAGCATAAAGTCAAGAATCAAACCTGAAAACATCTGGCCTTTGATCATATTCAACATGCTTACCAGTTGAATTTTCACGCCATTTAGTAGCTAATTACTCGGAAAAAATGACAAAAACCCGGATCAGCAAAGCCATTCAAGACAAAAAAATGTATACAATTCACAAGTCACAACTTACCTAGTCCAAGATCAACAAGAAACAATTTTTTCTCATCAGAACTTTCTGGTGGACCAAGCAGGAAATTTTCAGGCTTTACATCTCCATGCACATATCTGAAAAGAAATGGAGGTATTTAAAAGATATTCAGAAATAAAATAGTCCAATATTGAACTAGACAAACTCTTTTGGGAAAACAAACTTACCCTTTAGAGTGCATCTTTGCCAATATGGAGATTGCTTCAATAGCAATGCACGCAACCATTTCCGTGGACATTCTGCAGGTCATCAACAGGTCTTAGTTTCATTCAAACATTCAAGCGCACAAACATTTCAGAACTGAAGACTGTAAATATTGACAAACAGCACTCACGTGTGAGAGTTGTTATTCCAAACGTCCCATAAGCTTGGCCCCAACATATCCATAACCTACAAAAAAAAATTTATATCAATGAAGAATCATCCTCACACCTAAAGTTAATTCGCTATCAGTGTGCCGACAAACTTGAACCAAGAAATTTATCCAAAGATGCATACCATGACATAATAGTCACCCTGCCGACCCTTGAAATGCACACAAGGTACACCATGGCTAGGACCAAGAAAACTACAGACGATAGAAAATGTTGGCAATCAAGATGACTTCAACCCAAAAGAAACTGAAGCAAAAGCTAAATGACAGAAAGCCACCTAAAAGATAACAGTAGAAGAACATGAAACTATATGACTCACCTGTAAACTTGCCACTCATATGGGGGTCCGTAGTTGCAACCCTTGCTGCTTCTATGCTCAAACTTTAAAGCCACCTAAAAGTTAAGTTGGTAAATGAAAATTACAGCACACAAGGTGAGAATTGAGAACTATAAAGTTGGAAACGTAATAGCACCAATACCTCTGCTGGTCCTTGATTTCTAATTCGAGTTGGATCTACAGGTGTGATACGACGACCAACATATACTTGGCCAAAGCCACCCTTCCCCAGCTTTTTCTCTAATCTGTACAATGGGGAACCCCCAACTTGAACCTGTAGCATTATAAAAGAAACATAAAAATCCATCTTTCCACGCACAGCTAAGATTGTCCAAAAAATTACCAACATGAAAATATGTTCCACAATTTGTTCTCAAAACACGATCCAAAAGAACATTACAATATGCAGAAACAGAAAACAATCAACCCACACATTATTATACCCAGCAGAAGCGTAGGACAAAGAAGGTTTTCCAACTTCACTAACAAGCTAAAAGTACGTGAATTTCATCAAACTACAAATATTAACAATGAATATCTCACCTATGCAACCACGATACCCCAAACCAAAAACAACTCGAAACCTAAAAATTATCAAAAATTTCAGTGCTGCGACAACACCAAAGATAGGAATTTTCAGGAGTCATTACACCTTTAAGATCACAATCTAACCAAAACAAATAAAGATCAGCTCCCACACCACAATCGCACCAAAAAACCATAAGACAACGAAGCTCTCAATCAAAATTTCCAAGTCCAAACTTCACATGCAAACAACAACACTCCATACTCATCAGCTAGAAAAAAAAACAACGAAACACAAAGACTAAACTTTTACACAATCCAATCAAAATATTAAAAAAAAAAAAGAAAAAAACAACCTTTTCAGGGAGAGGCGCAGTGCTCCCTTCATCTTCACCACCGTTATTACCCTTCCCTTCGCTCATTCCTTTCTCTCCTACCTCCTCCTTCTCTTTCTTCTCCTCCTCCACCGCCACCTCCGCAGCAACAACCGCCACTACTTTCTCCTCATTCCCCTCCTCCTCGTTATTTTTAGCCGCCGCCGCCGCTCTTCTCCGCCTCGTTCTCGTCGCGATCGCCTCTCCTTCCTCCGCCGGACCCGGCGTCACTACCGCCGCTTTCGCTCCTCGGCCTCTGCGTGCTCCACTACGCAGTTCCGGCATCGTTCATTCTCTTTCCATAACGAAGAGAGTGATCGAAGTGATTTGGAGCGAAACGGGAACTTTTAGGGGAAAATTAGGGGTTTTTCACGAATTAGGGATTAGAAAATTGGGAGAAAAAAATTGAATCGAATTGTTTTTAATTTTTATTATTAATTTTTGGAGTGGAGATCTGGTGAGAGAGAGGGTTCGTGTGGAGAGAGAGTATGTTGATTTAGTTTGGAGGTGATGACGTGGCAGTATATGGAGAGGTTATGAGGAGATGAACGGTGGGATTAAATTGGAGAAGGTGTGAAAGTACTAAAATGGGTTTAACGGAAACAGAAATGAGTTGATAAGTAGTTTGTACGGAGTGTATGGTGGGTTATGATTGGGTGTGTGCGTGTGTTGTATACTTTGGTAGATCAGACCAGTTATTTCAGTTGATATTGTTTAAGGTCAAATTCAAAACCACTATATGAGTGGCAAGGCTCAGCAGAAATGGTTTTGAATTTGACCTTTTTTATTTCAGTGGACTTTTCAACTCACTATATAATAATTAAAAGTAATATAACCTTAGCACTTCACTAAGCCCGTCTAGCTCAGTAGGTAGAGCGCAAGGCTCTTAACCTTGTGGTCGTGGGTTCGAGCCCCACGGTGGGCGATTTGTTCACTTTTGGCCCTTTTTCATTTTTTCCCCAAGAAAATACTATTAGAACGTCTTAAGAATAGGGGCCTTGTTGGCTCCGATTTTGTGTTTTTAGTTGGATTATTAATGCCAGGAAGATGTTATTCTGCAATTGATCTTTAGTTACGTTGCATAAAATATGTGACAAATACTAGAAGTTGGCAACAGAAAAGGAAAACACATAAAATAACAGATACGAAGATTAAAACCATGAGGCACGGAGTTTCTGCATGATTTCCAAATCTAAGTATCAATAGGAGTCTATATATTACAAAATCCAACTAGGAATCTTCCTATTAAGGCGTACTTTATTTGAAAACTTGTATAAATAGGGAGAACATACCCTAGACAAAGCAAGTATTAAGAATAGGAACACAGTTAGATTCAAACAAGGCATCTTCATCAAAATTATGGATCTCATTTCAGGCCTATCCGACGATTTAGGTCGCGAGTGTCTCGTTCATGTTCATTATACTCAGTTTCCCATCTTCTATCGTGTGTGTAAGACTTGGAAACATGAGGTTCACTTGTCGTAGTTTAGAAGTTATAGGAAGCAAAGCGGTAATACACATAACATGACTCTTATTCATGGTGATAAAGACAAGGATGCCGGTATTTATGGATTAAAGATTGTCGATGAAGAGACGGGAGCGTGTTGTAATATTACATTAATTTCTGATTTTTTGGATAAGAGTTTTCAATGTTATGGAGTAATGAGTGCGAAGTGGAGGTGCGTTGCAATATTTGGGAGGCCATTACTGGCATCGAGGCATCAAAGTTTTTAAATTCGACACTTTGTCGTGGACATGGCATGGCGATGGCGGCAAGGAACCGAGATGGCAGATGGCAAGTGCACGTCTAGTTCTGCTCGAATACAGGTCAGACGGTGACGATATGGTGTATGTTGCTTGCGAGCATGATAATCCTCAGGAAAGTAATGGATTTAGAATAATGGTGTATGATGCTGTGAAAGATAAGTGGAGAATTAACCTTACCAACCAAAAGAAGATGTCAAGGAAAGAGCGAGCTCACTGTCCACCGTGGCAAACTTCATGTGTTGTCTGAAACTCCATAAACATGGGGATATCCAACGTCGTTTGATATTTTTGCATGGGAATGGGACCCCCACAAAAGTTCCTTACCCAGAGGAGGTTGTATTTCAATGGTGGTAGACTGGTAGGGTTATGTGATTGTGACGGAGCATCAAAGTTCAAGCCATACGGGTTGGATTTGGAAAATAACCAAAGGAAAAGGATGGATATGTATGAAAAGAAGAGAAAATAACATTTTATAATTGTGTTCAATGCAATATTCAAGAAACATGTTCAGTACAATATCAGATATATCTTTGACCTGAACAAAACTGTGCTACAAATTAAGTCAAATTTTGGATCACAACATATTCTTCAATACCCGAAACTGCTTCCATAACTTGTGATAAAAACCAAGTCTACTACTAGGGCATTGCAAAAAAAATTTGAACTCGCCCAACCCATTCGACGGAACCCGCTTAATCTGATTTTTATTGATAACCCGCCCATGGTTGAGGATTGAAAAATATTCAGCCCGTCAAACAGTGGTCGGGTTGCAGGTTCAGAGTTTTGCAACCCAACCATTACGAGCACTATATCTTTTAACACAAAATAACATATACCAATTATCAAATATAATCTAACATTCACATGGACCTTAGTTTTATTACACATATTTTACCTTAATTAGTTAATCTACGTACACTTCAAAAAGAGTGTTTTGCTCATGCTTTCGTTTAATTAGTATGCAAATACTTGTTGAAGCCTTAAAATGCAGAATATGTTTTGCATTATAAAAAAATTATCTTAATTTTCTCATAATTTATACATGACAACTTAAAATACTTCATGCTTATGAAAAAAAAACTTAAGATACATAATATGAGTTATATGTAGAGTTCATAAAATAATAAAATTACAGATTTCTATTATTGAAAAATAGTAAATTGATTATGTGAATTCATAAAAATAGTTAGTTTTCATCCCATGATAGCTTAGTTTTCTAATATAATGTCCAACCCACCTAATCCGTCCAAACCGATAGATAAGTCAACCCGACCAACCCACCTAATAATTTGGCCGGCTTTGAATTGACATTTTCTCAACCCGATAAGATCAAATTGGTCTAAACATTTATTTAAACCGACCAATCTAATCACTTACAATGCCCTATCTACTATACCCTTAGATAATTTATCACCCCATTCACAAATTTGTTCATCAACATCAGGAAACTCTGCTATGCTAACTGACTCATCTTTGAAATCCAAAACTATTGCAAATTTTACATTTAAATCTATGAAATCTTTCAAACCCCAATATAAGTTTTTCTTTAATGCATAATCCCATCTTAAACACTTGGCATCCAATTATCTCCAACAATCAATCCACTTGAGTCCCAAAACATAAAATTCATAGCAACTGTCGTTTTTGTTCCCAGTAACAGTAACCTTAAATACAGAGTTTGCACATGCAAATTCAATTTCAAGAGTTTTTTCAATCACACAGCTGAAAATATTATAATATTTTCTTAAATTTTGGTTGAAATTCTCAAACTTTGGTGAATAAAAAAAATATTTCCCAAATAGGGATGATGTGATTGTAACCCAAACTTATCATCTCTCCCTTTATCTTTATGCGTGATTTATGGAGAAAAAAGAATAATTGTGTAATGATAATTGATAATAATTGATTGTTAATTATAAAGAATGATTAAATAATGATTATATGATGACGATGATATTTTTAATTTTTTTCATATGATTAGATAATAATTATGATAATTTGTATTTTATAAAGAGAATTAAAATAAATAACTATGCATGAAGAGATGTTAAAAAAATAATGAAATATTTAATAGTAATAAAATAAATATCACAAAAATATTAAAGAAAAAATATATAAAAAATTTTATGTAATTATTATTTTAAAAAAATTAAAATATTATAAACATAATATTAAGAGTTCAAATAAATAATTATTATTAATTTGTATTTTATAAATAGAATTAAAATAAATTGGAGCATAGTATTATAAGTAAGCAAATATTTAATGAGTCTGATAATTAAGAATCTTACGAAGCTAGTTCCAGTTGTACTCCAGTTGTTATATTTATAAAGTATATATGTGTGATTTATATAAAGGTTTAAAAATTGAACCAGAATCCAGCATATTCAGTTCCGATTTTGGTTACATGAATCATAGAGCCGTGAACCAGTACACCTCTAAATTTTAGTAGAGAAATGTACAAATTTACACTTTTCTTATTTTTTTGCGGCTGATTAGTTCCTCACAGTAGTAAGCCATTTATTTAATTTTTGCTGTTATAATTCAAAACCGAATGAAAGAAGTCAAATAATTTTCTCACTTAAGTATGTCAATTCATTTTAAATCTATTTTTTTATGAACTGGTATTTAATAAATATTCATTTAAACTATACATACAATTAAAAATAATCAATAATCGATTGATTAAATAATGTTTTTTTTATTCTGAAAGATATAATCCTATGACTGGAAGTGTAACATCTTTAAAATACGTATAAATACAGTAAAAATACGTATAAATACGTAAAAATACGTATAAATTTTTTGCGAATTATTTTAATAAATAATTTGGTGAAAGCTGTAAGATAATTATAAATTATTTTTCGGAAAGGTTTAAGTCGATCGTGAGAATAAAACGACGTTAAAATAAAATAATACGATCAGAGGGATTAAATAATTCTTAATAATTTTTCGCGTTCATGTAAATAAATATTTGATGAGAAATAAATAATGCGAAGATTATGACAATTATATTTAGATTATGATTTTCGAGAATTTTAAAATCGGAAAATTATTTGGAGTCGGGTATAAATAAATCGAACTCGAATTAACTTTTATTGAACCTAAGTTCAAACAATTAGCGAGCATCTGAGTTCGTTTATACATTTAGGCCATGTTTGATATGAGGGAAGTGAGGTAGAGGAAGTTAATTATAGAGGAAGTTTATTCCTTAGTCTTGTTTGGTTGCCACTAACTAAGGAAGTTTAAGTTTTACAAGGGAAGTAAGTGACCCTATATAGGAGAAGAAAAATTTTTGGGGTAAAGGTAGAATTTTTCTTCCATAGTATGAAATAATATTTTTGCCCTTATTTTCTTTATTAATATCTCTTTTTATTTAAACTTTAATTTATATATTTATTATAATTTTTTTTATAATAAATTTAATTTATATTTTTTTAAATAATAATAATAATTTTAATTTTTAAAAAATTGAAAATATATTAGTTTATAAACTTGATATAACAAATAAAAATAAAATTAAATAAATAATATTTTTTATTAAATAATATATTATTTTTAATAACAGCTTATGTTTTTATAATA
>CANYCX013601301.1:0-12917 GCA_948193385.1 Breynia disticha f. nivosa
TCACTGTATTCCACATGACTTAACTCTTATGTCCTCAACACCCTTTGGTGTAATTAATCTTTTAGATGTTTGCAAACGGGCCTCGTCGGCCGGGAGTATAGGTAACATTAATATTACTATGGCCATAGATTTAATAAATACGCCCCTATAGGCTAGAATATGGCATAATTGGCTATGCCCCTTTAGGCCTTATTAATGCCATATTTGGCTATGCCCCTTTAGGCCTCATTAACGCCATATTTGGCTTGCACACTCGAATACTATAAGGTGAAACGAGTTTACCACTGTGCTGTGGTAGAGTATTTATTCATATACTCCCACATTCATAAATTTCTGTTTTATGCTCCCATGAGCCGGTAACCACTCCCTCGTTGTATATAAATGTATACGCTCCCTTGAGCCATTTATTTGAACCAATTTGCACTCTATGCAACCACTATGTGCATGAATGTTATGAAAATTCTTTGATAATAACAACATACATTCATTTCAATATCAACTCTTACATACCACATGAACTCATCAAAACATCATCCGATGAACCAATACCAGTCATGGACCCTTTATAGTCAATGAGAAGATCATACCGCATGACCTTTCAACACGATTTAATTCACTTATGCCATATCATCATCTCAATAATGGCATAGTCATATAAAGTATTAATTCATCTTAAATTCACTCCAATATTATACCACACAGGTTTAATACATCAGTAATCATTCAAAGCCTCAAAATCAAATCAATCTCATCCATAAATCAATATTAATAATGTAAGCAAAACAAGCTTACCATTTATTAAACAATTATTATCTATGTCATTCAAAATATATATGTAATCCATATATGTCAAACTAGACATACATTCATAACCCACCTTCTTATATATATATATATATATATATATATATATATATAGTGCATCCATATGTGTGTTGTACAATCTTAATGCAATACGCTCTTTATATGTCTATTAACCTTTATAAAGAACATATATAATTGTCATACGAATTTGACAATTTATCTCTACTTAATTAACAACCATTAAAACAAATCAATACACACATATATAAGCATATTGACCTTTATCAAAATCATAACCAAGCTAATACCTTAATACAACAACATACCATTTAACATCAAACTTTTACTAAATGGAATCATCACATTCCGTGAGTTCATACCATTTACATTACATAACCATTTTCATATAAAACACTATCATAATAATTATCACATTTTCTATATCATAACCACTCATCATCAGTATAACATCCAACACATATTCATAATAAAGAATCATATCACATAATTCACTCTTTCCATATCATTTAAATATATTATAAATTTTAAACACACAGTCACACAGACTCACAAACAATAGAAGCCGCGCTCGAGTTACTTACCTTTAAACGCTCAGCTAATTCCCTACTTGGGAATTTCCTTCTCTCAGTTTAGGTCCTCCTGAACACGATACAACAATTATATTAATTACTTATACACGAATACAATTCTGTAAATACTAAATAAACGATGTCATCTCGTTTATATACATATGTATTACATTCTCTTTTATGTTCCCTTTTCTCATCAATCAACCGACATCTTTTCTTCATTTAATTTACCTTTTTCCTCAATTAATATTCCTCCTTAACTCACTTAACCATCTTATTATGATCTAACTTCTTCATTCCATTAATCCAACTCTTAACCCATTTTCATTTTCTCCTACTTCCTTTAGAAATTTCCTTAAATCATTTTGCTTAAACCAAAATTAATTCCATCACATATATTACCCAATTAAATTGATCATGCTATTAACCTTTCTAATGCGCAAATAAACTAACCTTAACATCAAAACGTAAAGCCGAACTTAGGTTTCCATTTTCCAAAATTCGTCACTTTTGACCCTTCTCCATAAAACACCATTTTCAACTACTAAAACCAATAAATAAACCTAAAATGTGATACTAGGGGTTATTATACATGCATATCTATCAATTAAGCCTTAATTCACTCAATTCCGACATATATCCAATGAGAAAATCACTTTAGAACATCAAAGTACCACAAAAACGTGATTAACCATATATAAGTCATAAAAACTTACCAATTACCGCTCTTTACTCGATCCTACACCTCCCGATCACCAGGGTTTATCGAGGTTCGAGGTTAGCTAGGGTTTTTGGTTTTCTATTTTTGGGAGCCAAACGTGTTTGGAATGGAGTGTGGGAAGAAATGGATAGATTTACACACATATATATGTATCAATAAGACAATTTTACCCTTGGTTCAACCGATGACCTTCTTTTCTTCTTTCCTCCTTCCAGTTTGACTTAACCTTACTAAATTTTAAATTCTCATATATTCTAAACTTTTTCCACCAATACTTTTTTTAAAAAAAATATTTTGCGAAAAATTTCTACACCTTTTTCTTAAATATTAAATTAAAATTAAAATTTACGAAAAAATGGAGGGCGTTACATATAATGTTCATCCTTTCCGCATATAATCATGCACTCTATCATTTTTCAATAAAACACAACATTCACAATTCACATTTCCATACGAATGATGAGCTTTTGCTCTCATTTTCATACGACCAATGAGCTTTTGCTCTCATTTTTGTCCAATACCCTTTTTTCTTTAATACGGCCATGAACACACAATGCTTATGAAAATTGTAATGAACTGACATGAAATCATCCATGGCAACATGTAAAATGCACAATCATACAATTACAATATATGACAATATGTAAAATGCACAAGTATACAATTCCAACACAATAACCACATGCCACAAATTCATACCATCCATTTGCAAACTCACTTTACACTATCGATCTCATCATAATAACAACATTCCATTTCAACACAATTATCATTTTATAGATTAAGCTCAAATTGCACCATTCATAATTATATTCGCACAACCCAACTCATATTTCAAATCATGCAAGTTCATATCTATCCACAACTCTACTCATATCAAAATTTATCCAAGTCAACATAATTCATCTCATCTCAATATTTAATAACATGATATCCCAATATAACACAAGCAATTATTCACTTATATAAATCGTCTTAAAAAATGCATTCAACATCAACCAAACAAACAAATCAAACATATTATCAAGCCATATCGCAAACCTTATTATGTAAACAAACATCATAGACCTCAACCACATACACTAACTTATAACATGATTATCACCACATATAATTAACCATGCATAGGTGACAAAAGGTAAGTAAGTGTTGGGTACACACTCACCTCACAAGTCAAGGCTAAACATGCCTTCCTCGTGATGTTTAAATTTTTGTTCCAAATTTAGATCCCTAAATATTTACAAACATAAAATCCACCATCACTCACAATCCAAATAGAAAATTTCTTTTTTATTTCATTTTCTTGGTTTTTCCTCATTTCATTCGTTATTCTCTATTTTCTCTTTTACATTTACAATTCTATTTCTAGTGCAAGAACCACCATTCTTTCCATTTACCAATTTAGGTATATTTATATATGACAATAAATTACAATTAAATCTGTACAAAGCATTACCTCTTAATTTAACCACAGTAACTTATCTTTTTCTGAATTAATCCATTAAGAACAACAACATAATCCGCCTCTAATTTATTATCTCAACAACCACATTCTCAATTTTCACACTAACATTTTAATCTTACACTACTTTAATTACTACCCAATTTGCACCACACTCTATGTTAGACCAACTCTAGCTCTAGAAGGGGGTTAAATAGATCTAGATGCAAATCAAATCTTTTGTAGATTTAGTAAGAACAAAGATGAACACACGATGTAGAGTGGTTCAACCAAAAACCTACGTCCACTACCTAAGCTTCCCATTTAGGATTTTGACAAAAACTTTACTATTACGTAAGTTTTGAGCTTAGTGAGAACTCTTTACACGCTTGATTTTTGGCTCAAGCTACCTTACACTTCCAACTTGATTTTCGGCTCAAGTCACACCTTACAAGAGAATAAACTATACTAGAACACTCATAAATTAAGTACAAGTTGTGCAATGAAAAGAATGAAGAACTAATATTTCTATTCTAATTGCATGAATAAGAGAATCATTGAGAGAGTTTTGAAAGTAAGCTTGAGAGCTTGTAGAATGTAGAAGTGTTATCTCTCTCTTTAGAATCTATGTATTTAAATAAGTAGCTGGCTTTAAGGATATTAAATCTTGTTGTAGACACCATCTTGGTCAACTAAATATCAATCTAGTCAAGTAATATATTTCAAACTGGTCGATTAAAATTCTTTTTGCTCGAGTATCAAAAGTTCCAAAGAGATTTGAACCCATTTTCCTCAATAAAATTCTTTGGTAGAGTAAAATTCTAACTTGGTCAATTGGAATATATTTGGACGAGTAGCAAAAGTTCCAAAACTGAAATGCAATTTTTACCTATCTACTTAGTTGACTAACATCTTCATTGGTCGACTAATTTATTCCTGGTAGCATCATAACATTCAAATTTGAAATTTATAATTACTAAACTGCCTTTATTTAGTCCGTAAATGCTTTTTGAGAAAGGTGCTCCAAATTGACCGATTAGAAACCCTTTGTCGACTAAAATAGTTGTATTTGGCAACTATCCATTATAGCCCAACACTTCTCCCTTGACACCATTCAACTAGTCGACTAGCACTTTACTGGTCGACTAGAGACCTTCTGGCCGACTAGAATGGCTCTGCTCGAGTAATAATGATTCCAGAACCATTTACTTGTAAACATATTCCATTTTGGTCGATTATAACAATCTTTGGTCAACTAATTTAAGGTCTAGAAACAATATTGGCTAGTAGCTTAGTTCCTTTTCAATATGTATCAAATATAAACCTATCTTTTAAGCCTGTAATCAATTTTTATCAAATTCATCATTTTAACACATTATCAAAACATAGGAAGGACGTAATGTTCGCCACCATTGGTCCAAAAATCTCCCCCTTTTTTATAACGAAAAAACAAATATGAAGTTGATAAAGATTGCTTAAAATAACACATAAACACAGTTAAGGATCAAAGTTTCCCTTGTTCAAATTGTTAGTAATTTTAATTCAATCAAATACACATCAACGCATATAAGCACTATCAATTTTTCTCCCCAAACAGTGCACGTATTTCTCCCTCCTTTTGTCATTCATCACAAACAATAAAGAAAATAAAAAAATAATCACATTCATAAGGAACATCCAACAAGCACATGATACACTCCAAAGCTATGGATGAGCCACGTCATCGTCATTCTGACAATTCAAATTTTCCCAGATCTTCTCCACGGTGGAAGAAACTTTCTCCATGAGTCCCTCCAAGGCACTAACACGAGTATGGATTGTTTTAATCTATCCTCACATAGCTCTAATCTCATGATGAATCTCCTCAATGTCACCTAATTGAGCATCACTCCTCTTGGTACAACTTGATCTATGTCGTGCGCTCTCATGATGCGATGTAGCTACAGTAAAAACCAATGTGTGACCAAGACAAGTAGCATACGGACCATAAATCCATCCCCTCTCAACTATTTTAATTAATTTCATCGTCTTGAGGTTCATGGTTGGGACTTTCCAGTTGTGAGGAAAAGCAACATGTTATTCTCCTTCTAAGTGCTATCATCATAAGCATATTGAAGGAGCATCAAATTGAATAAGTCGCTACGTAACCATAGTCCTAAAAATAAAAGTATCATTTCCTTCTTTAACTGTAGCTAAGTTTGCATAGAACTCCTTCACTAACTCTTTATAGATGTCATCCATAAAACCAACCACATTGAAAAATATGCCCTTAGCTCTAAAGTCCTTAAATAATTCACCATAATCTGATCCAAGAAAATTTTTCCAATGGAAAGTCATAAAGGGAATAAAAGATTCTGATACTAGTACTTTATTGTATATATCATGTGCTTTCTTATTTCAGAACTGAGGATTTACTACCACATGTTCTGAAGTTGTTCCACCATATGAGGAAGTACCATGGTAGCGATTAGGAACTAATTTTCATTTATTTTATTGTTGTGGAGGTGGAGGTAGAGAATCATCATCTTGAGCAGTTTGCTTCCCTTTAGTCTTTACCATTGAGAGATTAAAGAAGGTTTTAAAAAAAATGGGGAAATTAGGATTTTGGAAGAGTGTGAGTGATTTGGTAAGAGATTTATGGGGAACTAGATGGTGTTAGTTAAGGGAGGAATGGGTTTTGTGTTTTTTAGGTTGATTTTGTGTAATTTTAAGTTAAGGGAAGTGGATTGAAGAGAGGTGGTCGAGTGGAGAAGAGGGATGTTGAGAAATATGTTTGTGAAAAAGACACATGGGTCTAGGGTTTTTAAACTCTGGAGTCCATCTTACTCGACTGAAAGGGCAGTTAGTCGACTAATTTCTACTGTTCTTATAATATATGTTTTGTTTGAGAACTCTCCTCGCCCAAATAAACTTTACTTGACCAAGGCGGCATTTACTCAACTAAGCAGATTATTACTCGACCAATGATACTGTCGAGTTCTAAAATTGCTTCTGTTGAAAACTCTACTCGACCAACAAAGTTCCTCAACCAATTTTACCGTCGAGTCCCAAAACTCCATCTGTCAAAAACTCTACTCGATCATACAAAGTCTTACACGACCAATACACATATTTACTCGACTAAGAAGCTCATTACTCTACCAATCTTGATTCTGAGCAGGAATGTCTATATGACCCAAGTATCGGGGACCATTTTGCTCTAGCAGAGTGTTTATGAATGTATGCAATGCATTGCAGCAAATGTGTATCAACAATTCAAGACATTCAAATTGCACATACCAATTTTTAGCTTAATATCATTAAATAAGTCTTCTTTAAGTGGTTTCATTAGAATTTTATCCAATTGATCTAATGTAGAGATATATTTCAAACAAATATCACCTTTAAAGTAATGATAATGGAGAAAATTATGCCAAATTTCAATGTGCTTAGTTATACTATGTAAAATTGGATTTTTACTTAAGCTAATTGCACTTGTATTGTCACAATAGATAGACACATTAGACTCACAAATCCCATAATCATTCAATTGATGTTTAATCCAAAGAACTTGAGCATAAGCACTCCTTGTAGCTACATTTTCGAATTCTGCAGTTGAGATTGCTACACTCACTTGTTTCTTACTTGCCCAAGAAATTAAAGATAATCCTAGAAAGTGACATAAACAACTAGTGCTTTCTCTATCAATTCTATACCCACCATGATCAATATCACTACAAGCATACAAGTCAAAATTATCACATTTAGGATACCATAAACCATGTTCAACTATATCACTCAAAGTACCTAATATCTGTTTGCAAGCAATAAGATGAGATGTCTTAGGACATGACTGAAATCTAGCACACAGGTATGTAGCAAACATAATGTCCAGTCTAGATGTAACACCCTGGAATTTGTTGAGAATTGATTTATATGGAAATGGTTAATGAATTATTTATTTAAAATGAAGAAAAATAGATTATTAAGCATAGGTGTATGAAGGTTGATAAAAGGTTGATACAAGGATGATGTAAACTAACGAAGAAATAGGAGAAAGCTGAAAAACATCCATGAACATGTGATGGACAGCGAAGTACGCGCAGTGGGTACGACCACGTGTAGTTCACCATCCACCACGTGTAGTTCACCATCCACCACGCGTAGTTGGATAGAATCTAGAAAAAAATATAAGTTGCTCGATCGAGAAATAGAACAGAACATTCAAGAAAACACATATAAGCTTAAAAAAAGGGTTAGTGAGAGATAGTTGAGATAAGAGTAAGAGAAGGTGAGAAATAGAGATTTTAACACGAAACTGGTTGATTTAGAGTTGATTACATCTATCTTAATAAGTTATAAACAAGATGAATTGGTTGATTTTGATGAATTGGTTTAGGATATTGGAAGGTTTTTGAGAATTGTGGCTTGCTAGATTTTGATGAATTAAGTTGTAAACAAGATGAATTGGTTAATTTAGAGTTGATTACATCTATCTTAATAAGTTGTTCGTGAAGGAGAGTTGTTAGCACGTATGGATTAAGGTTTAGAATGGTGTTTTGATGATTCTAAGTATAAAATCAATATAAATATATGTTAATATATGTGATTAATTTCGTACAGGAGGATCTGTACGACAAATGAGCAGAGATTAAGTCAGTGTTGATATTTGAGAAAATGTTAATTATTCGTACCTGTGTGGTTTATGCTCTATGTGTGTACTTAATTTCATTCTTGCCTTATTTATTTAAATTTAATATGAATGGTGATGGTATGCTCTTTAGCTATATGCCTTAATTGAGAAAATGTTGACATATGGATGATCTTTAGTTGATTATTGAAAAGCATCTGATTGCTTCATATTTGATATATGATTGACATGTGGTTTAAATTTCATTGTTATTAAAGCATGGACTTGCTTTGTTACTGAGCGTATATATGATATGAGATTATGATTTGGCTGTATGAATGCATTGCTCATTCACGTGTTGTATCTCATTTGTGTGATGTGATTTCCTGTGTGGATAAGGATGTGTTGTGTGTTGTCCTAGATGTGTTGTGTGTTTTCTGTATTTATAAGCTCTATGCTCAGAGCTGTGTGCTTAGGCTATGTGCCTATCCTCTGTTGTGTGCTATAGAAGACTCTTCTACTGTGTGCTATAGAGGATAATAACCTGGGGTCATCCTATGTGGATTTTCATTAGTATTGTCATTTTATACATTTACATTCACATATGTACTATGTTATGACTTTGATTCTATGTGAAATTGATCTGTGTGAATATGATCAGTATGATTAATCCTGTGTGGATAATAGTTTCATGTAAGTATGATATATGTGATCAAACCTATGTGGATGGTTAAGCTGTTTGCTGTACTTTATGATATTTGTATCTGTGTGATTGGAAATCTGTGTGAAAAGGATGAATATGATTATTACTGGCATGATCTGATGCCATTTGGGAGAAAGAAGATAAGCACGTCCTTGTGCTAATTTATATTTTTCCCCTACACATCATTTTAAGAGTTGAATTTTAATATAAATAAAGTGTAGATACTTACTGAGTATGTTAAATACTCACCGCTGTGTGTTTGTTTAAATGATGTACAGATCGTAGCTAGCTACTATTGCTGGACAGAGACAATTGTGATCAGAGTTACAAGAGCTATACGTCAGAGGTCTAGCCCCAGGGTTCATTTTTTATTTTTGCTTTGTACATACATGTATATACATGCAAGTTTGGATTTCATTTGTTTTCAAATGACTTTAGCTTTCGCTTTTGTTTTGATTTTGAAAATGAAACAGTTTGGGCCGAGATTGTATACAAATAGCGTGTATATATTTTATCTCTTCATTTTTAATATTTGATTTCTATATCATTCTTTATTATATTGATTATTCAGGAAAAATGGATTTTAAATTTAAGTTCCAAATTTAGTGGTATGAGAGTATGGATTAAATTCTCTGTGGACTGTCCCAAAGATTTTAAATTTCTATGTGATTTGAAAATCTAAAATGATTACTTGTGATTTCTATAACAAATGGAGCCTATAGACGACGTATCACCTGATCACATTCTAGAGTCCAGAGATTTAGTTGAGGGACAGGGGTCATCCCCAGTACCTCTAGAGCAGCCTGCACAGCCTAAGATGTCTATACCTCTGTATGATCCTGCATATGCTCCATTCTTGGAGATGATACAGAAGATGATGAGAGATCAGGGTAGAGGTTCAGGTAGTCAGTACTTGAACATTCATAAAAATTTTACTGAATTTAGAAAACAAGGAGTGAAGACATTTGAGGGTTCTACTGATCCAACTGAGGCTGATGATTGGCTCAGACATACAGAGAGGATTCTGACGCATATGAAATATACGCCAGAGCAAAAATTGAGGTATACTACTTCTCTTCTCGAGAAAGCATCCTGGAATTGGTGGGAATCAGTTCCAAATAGTCAAAAAGATCCTCCAGAGCTGACTTGGGATGATTTTCTAAGGAGATTTACTGATGCACTCCTCCGCATTATCAGACAAAAAAATAGAGTTTCTGGAGTTAAAAAATAAAGAGATGACTGTTGTTGAGTGCAAGGTAGAGTTTATTAGATTATCTCATTACGCTCCAGAGAATGTTGATAGAGATCAAAACAAACGAGATAGATTTGAGCAGGGTCTGAGGTATAATGTTTGTACCAGGATTACAATGAAACCCCCTACTTATGAGATGATACTTGATACTGCTATCAAGGCAGAAGAGTTAGCTGCTAAGGGAGATAAAATTGAAGGGAAGAGATAGAGGATTTCAGGTAGTTCCAATACAGTAAGAAAGAAAAGAAGACAGATTTCAGACCTCCTCAAGGTACATGTGGTAGTGTTAGTGGATAGACTGGGAGAGGAGCTGGAGGTGGTAGAGGTTATTCCACTAGGCCTCCTATTCCACAGGGCTAAGGTATAGGCACAGTTACCAGTAGAGATGATCGACTTTGTTATACTTGTCGTTAGATAGGACATTTTACCCTAGATTCTCTATAGAGACGTAAGCCTCAAGGAGGACATGTTTTGAGATAGAGTAGTGTGAGTGAGGCTCACACTACAACAGCTACTGGTAGTGGCAAAGGTAGAGGTAGACAGGGTACAGGTCTAATTATAAGAGAGGAGTAGTCTCCAGAGGTGGAGCAGTTGGGTCAGGTAGAGCAGGTGGATCTAGTGGAGCAGTTACACCAGTCGGGTCAGCACCACAAACCAAAGTTTATGTTATGACCAGAGATGAGGCTGCAGAGGATCACAATGTGATCACTGGTACTATTTTTATTTTTACATATACTACCTTAGTATTGATAAATCCTGGTTCTACATGTTCCTTTGTGAGTGAGTCGATGGTTGACCATATTGGTGGTAGTATAGAGCGTCTGGGTTATACAATTTCAGTATTGATGCCAACAGGAGGTACTGTGTTAGTGAGACATACCTTGCAGCATTGTGAGTTACATATTGGCGAGTTGACATACTTAGCCGATTTGATTGTTTTGAGGATGGCAGAGTTTACGATTATCTTAGGGATGGATTGGCTATCTAAAAGTCGAGCTATGGTTGACTGCTATTCAAAAGAAGTTGTGATTGAGGTTGATGGTAAGATACGGGTATTATTAGTTGGCGAGCAGAAGGTATTCCTTCTTATTTGGTTTCTGTAGTTATAGCTGCAAGATTGATTCGAGAGGGTTGTGACGCCTATTTTGCTTCAGTGATTGATCTTAATCAACCTAAGTTAGAGCTGCAAGATGTGGAGATAGTATGTGAGTATCCTGAGGTATTTCTTGCCGAGTTACCGAGATTACCACCACAGCGAGAGGCTGATTTCAGGATTGAGATTGTGCATTGACTATTGTCAGCTAAACAAGGTGATAGTGAAGAATAATTATTCGTTGCCACGGATAGATGATCTGATTGATCAGCTGCAGAGAGCTACAGTGTTATCCAAAATTAATTTGAGATCTGGGTATTGGCACCTGAGAGTTGAGGATAGTTCGATTGAGAAGACAACTTTTAGGACTCGATACGAGCATTTCGAGTTCACTATGATGTCATTCGGGTTGACGAATGCACTAGCTGGTTTATGGCACTATGAATAAGGTATTTTAGCCTTATTTATATCAGTTTATGGTTGTGTTCATTGATGATGTGTTGGTGTATTTGAGAGATAGGGAGGAGCATCAGAGACACCTTTGTATTATGTTAAATTTGCTGAAAAAAAAGGAACTGTATACTAAATTCAGCAAATACGATTTTTGGATGTCTGAGGTTATTTTTCTAGGGCATTTGATCTCAGCAGAGGGAGTGAAACCTGGTCCTAGAAAGATAAAGGCAGTTTAGGAGTGGGAAGCTCCTAAGAATGTATTTGAGGTACGGAGTTGTTTTAGGTTTAGTAGGTTATTATCGGAGATTTATCGAGGATTTCTCAAGGACAGCTAGACCAATGACAACTTTATTGAGAAAGAATGTTTTGTTTGTCTAGAATGACAAATGTGAAGAGAGTTTTCGGGAACTGAAGAAGAGGTTAGTGGAAGCTCCAATTCTGATGTTACCTACTCAGGGAGGTGGCTTTGTTATATATACAAATGCTTCTGTAGCTGGTTTAGGTGGAGTACTGATGCAGCACGATAGAGTTATTGTTTATACTTCGCGTCAGTTAAGACCACATGAACTTAATTATCCGACGTACGATTTGGAGTTAGCTGCTATTGTTCATGCTTTGAAGGTTTGGCGACATTACTTGTACGATGAGACTTTCAAGATTTCAATGATCATAAAAGTCTCAAGTGTAACGTCCTAAATTTTTTAAAAAAAATTAATTAAATTAATTAAATTCTAATAAATGTATAAAATATACATAAATTTTTTGCGAATTATTTTAATTAATAATTCGGTGGGAATGGTGAGACTTAGTGTAAAATAAAAATCAGAAGTGTTTAAGTCGATCGAGAAAGAGAAAACCCCGAGATTAGAGAGAAACGATTGAAGTGGGGGCAAAATCGTCCAAATCGAATCTATATATATAACCAAATGGTCTCTCTCTCCTCATTCACTTTGAAATCCCGTTTTTCTCTCTCCTCCCACCCATTTCAAAGCCAAAAACCCTAGATTTCAAAAATCTTCATCAAAACTTGGTGTTTGGGAGTTATAAAAACGATTAGAGCTCTTAATTCGGTAAGTTTTCTAGCGTTAATTCTTGTAAATCCCGTTTTCCATGCATACCTTACTTTCTAACGCGATATCTCTTTCATTTAAGCTCCGAATCGAGCGAAATATGGCTTGTTGGAAAGCTTAAGATATGTATTAACCATTATTGGTCATTTTTTATGTTAATTCATGGTTTAGATACCTTAAA
>CANYCX013601948.1:0-55590 GCA_948193385.1 Breynia disticha f. nivosa
AACAATTAATTAAAGTAATTGGTGAATAAGTAATTGGTGAATAATTATTCAATCATTTGAAAGATGAAAGATTGATGTCCACAAGTGTAACTTTTGGACCATTAATTACTCATTTTCTCATCATTTTATGAATGATTACGACATGATTGTGGCATGATTGTGAAGGTGACGGATGAGATGGAAAGATTGATGTCCACAAACTAGACTTTTGGACAAGTACAAAACACCCCAAACCAGGAATTATTTTTTTTTTCACCCTAATTTAGAATTATTTTTAAAACAAACTTAAAATAGGAAATATTTTTTTAGGGAACACTGTTTGGGTAAAAAGCCCGTAACTAACTGCTCCTTGCAAGCATTGATTGCAATGGCCTCAATACTTAGGCTTTCGAAATCCTCGACGATTGGAGGAAGCGCCTCACAAGTAGATAAAACTGGTACAGACCTTTCAAGACTTTGAACCACAACTTCATTGAGAAAAGTTTCAGTAAGTACAATAAGGTTTTCCTCCCTGGATTCTTCAGTCAATTACAAGTATTCTGCAGCACAGCGCAGAGCTGCAACATTTGCGCTTGAAATCTCAACATTTACACATGACATGTAATGAGCCACAACGATCCATATAATTTAAAATCAAATTTAATTATGTAAAAATAATTTCATTTTCAGAAAAATACTTCACAATCTTTTTACCATGCAATATGCTTTAACAAACTTACCTCAAATAACTGCATCATTAAAAAAAAAACATTAAAAAATAATTTGAAAAGTTTAGAGGGGCATAAGTGAAAAATATAAGAAACGACAAAACCTCTACTTCAAGTGTTGTGGGGTACCACAAATATCTACACAACACAAGCCTGTCGAAGCTGAGTATCATCAACCACTAGAAACATGGTGTCTCCAACCTTTGTTGCACCTCCCGATTCTTTGTAAGAAATTCCTCATTTTTCAATTCTAGTTTGTCTTTTTTTCTGTTTATCAGCTTAAAGTTGCAATCTTTATGCTTTGTAGCTTACAATTTGCATAGTGGAAATAGAACTTGACTTGTTGAGTTGAAATTCTTGAGCTTAGCTTTTACTTCCCAGGTGCTTATTGTAGACAGCTTTTGATTTTTGCAGATACCCAATCTGTTCATTTGGTTGCAATTTTCAAGTTTCTAATAAATTGAGCTATAGGCTTGCAAAAGGTATGGACTTGGATTTGTTTATGTTGTGATTTGTGGTGTTTCTAGTGTGTTTTGCATGCTTATTTGTGGATTTGGAATAAGATTGGTTGAAAGAGTGAAGATTTTTATAAATTTCGAAACTTTTTGCAGCTAGTAGAAATCTTAAGGTCTCTCCTCTCCGGGTTGGATTTTGGGATTCTATTAAATCAGGGTAAATATGTTATCTTTTTTTTGCACTGTAGACGAATGTGGTGAACTATGCATGCTTGTGAGCATAGACATCTCATCGTTCTTACATTTTTGTATATTGCACCTCTCTCCGACAGGTTGCACGTTTTGTCTTAGTTAATATCTTCTCAAATTGCGCTACAATTGATTTTCCAAATTTCACTGCCGATCATAATTATTCTGATTACTCAATGCTATTGTGAGGAACTTGTGCGTCAAAATGTGTTTTGCAGTTTCGTAAAGGAAAACTCAACACAAGTGATTGATTCTCCATCTACATCTGAAGAAGAGGAAGAACCATTGCCCGAGGAGTTTGTTCTTGTGGAAAAGACCGAATCAGATGGAACAACTGAGCAGATAATATTTTCTTCTGGTGGAGTTGTTGATGTGTATGAACTTCAAACACTTTGTGATAAGGTAACCATTTTTCTGCATGAACTTTGGAATGTAAAACAAAGCAAAAGAGAAACAAATCAGATGCATCAATAAAAATTATGTGCAGTTTAGCTATTTTCTCTGTTAACTAGAGAACATAGCGAGGATTTTTCTATAAACTACAAAAAATGGAACTCTTTTCCTTCATTGTTTGCGTCTTTAACAGGTGGGATGGCCTAGAAGGCCTCTGACAAAATTAGCTGCAGCTTTGAAAAATAGTTATATGGTAGCCACATTGCATTCCTTAAAGAAAATCCCTGGCTCAGGTACTTATTTGCTAGTTGCAAAGTCCTAGGCCAGATAATTGATTGCTAATTTGAGATTACGTGCATTTTTTACATCAGAGACTATATTGTGAACATCTTAGTGTGAAGTTATTTGACAGAGGGGAATGATCAAAAGAAGCTGATTGGCATGGCTCGTGCTACTTCTGATCATGCATTCAATGCGACAATTTGGGACGTTCTTGTCGATCCAGATTATCAGGTATACTAGGTGCTATTTGGTTGCTAAACGCGCTGCATCTGAGCATCACTAAGAAAGAATTTTTTTTTAGGTGGCAGCATAAAGCCTTTGATATTTGTCTTCTTAAATTCTTTCCTTTGGTATGACATCTGTCTACATTATTGGATGGAGTCTGTCTTGGACAAATTCATCTCCCTTGTCTTGGTTATGCTATGAAGATAGTGGTGGCAATTTTCTTTTGTGCCTCACTTGGTTACGGTGATTTCATGCTATAATTTTAGTGGTAGAAATTTTGTTTTTTATATATTATTGGTCTGTGTTGGTAGTGAAGGTAGTTTAACTTTGTGGTGATTAGTTGGAATTTTTTAACTACTAAAATACCTGTATTTCAACTTAATGAGGGCAGGGAAGTGTACATCATTCAACAAAATGACCAAAAACTTCTCCGGTGGATTAATCATCCATGGAGTTAACTTCTGAAGCCTAATTCTGCATGCTGTTACTATTTTGGATGCATATAGACATATTTGGATTGGTTGGGTACAGGACAAAGCTACTTAGAAGTGAAATTAAATCGGAAGTTCAACCCAAAAGAGACATGATGGTCTTTTATACGAACATGTGTAAACAGTTGCAGGAAATAAAGAGCTTTGAGGCTTTGATCTCGTTCTCTTTGAGTGAAAGCACAAGTCACATAATAAATGCATATGCATATCATTGTCGAATTACCATGAAATTTACTCTTTTTTTATTCAAATAACATCTTTTCCAATTCAGGGTCAAGGTTTTGGCAAGGCTCTCATTGAAAAAGTTATTCGAGCTCTTCTGCAGCGGGATATTGGAAATATAACACTCTTTGCAGATAGTAAAGGTACACTAATGTCAACAAATGCTTTATTTCATCTTATTACACTGTATATTTTGCTTAGTTGATGTCAGTTCTTACATGTTTCTACATGAATTCTCTCCATTAGCAATCCCTCTGAGTGTGATATTTGCATAGTTTTTTGCACTCTCCTTACTGGAGCAGGAAGAACCATGATGAACTCTTAAGTTCTCCATTAAGCTTAATTATATTTTGTATCGGTAGTTCACATTTCAATGTGTTTGCCTTCTCCCTCGTTGCATTCGAGTCTGCAACTGTTTAAATATTTTTGAAGGACGTGTGCATTTGCATCCAGTTATAGCTCTGATCGTTTGTTGTCCCCTTATCTTTTATATTTTCGTTGCAGTCGTGGAGTTCTACCGGAATTTAGGATTTGAAGCTGATCCAGAGGGTATCAAAGGTATGTTTTGGTACCCAAGGTAGCGATCTAAGGAGTGAAGCCTAATTTCTACACGCTTCTGTTGTGCTGATTCATCTTGCTAGTTTAAGTAACGCATAAGATTCCAAAAGAAGAAAATGTCGTCAAATATGCCTGTATGTATGTATTTGTAGAGAGATTCAATTTTGAAATGTATCTCATTGAAATCTATATGGTGAAATGGTGATCTTGAATGCAAACTGTTCATACCTTTTCTAGTCTTTTGGAAATGCTTATTAGTCTAGAATGGTAAAACACTAACCTTTGGAAAGTCGAAGGCTGCGTTAGGTTTGATTTTTCCATCTGCATCTGCGTTTGAAGTTACAAAACGGCAAAATAATCAACCCATCTTAATAGCTGCATTTGGAAGCTGATGCATTTTTTGTACCAAACGCAAATACAAAAATTAATAACAGCTAAAGCAAATACAGCTGAACAGATAACCTTGTGATATTTGGCAAAAAAAATAAGTAGATCATATATGTGGTCATATACTTGTTATGATGCACTTATATGATCAGTTTGCATTCAAAAGTTATCATTTTTATCATGCAGAGCAGTTGCATTGCATGCTCTAGCAGAGGGGCTTGCCTGGGAATGGCTGAACCGAAAGCATATGGAGTCGGTCGTCATATGGTCTTTCCTGTTCCACTACATGCACTGCCTCGAGGTGCAGCTGTTGCTAGCTGCATGTTTGGAAATACGGATGGTTGGCACAGTGCGCTAGTAGTGGCAGCTTTGAATGAATCAATACTTGCAGGAATTGATTACAATGGTCTAGATCATATTATGGTGTTTTCAAGTGGGGGATGAAATTTAGTAAATCTTGGCAAACACAGCCAAAAACACTAGTGGCTCCGCCTACACAACAGCTTTGAATGTTCTGTAAGTATCATGGTACTATTCTGATCTGATCATTATTGTGGCTGAGCTGAAATGATAATTTGGCTCTATTACACCAAAAAAACACCAAAAGACAATGAAAAGCAATCACATACAACTAAGTTCACACATCCGCAAATAATATTCTCAAAATTTTACAACTGATGATTGAAAACTCCCAAGTCTCAACTCTTATTAGATATGAACAATAAGTCATTCCTACAGCACGAAAGTCGACTAATTATGGTCACCACCATCAATTAATTTCTCCTTCTCCGAGTACTCTACCACGGGCTTTTCTTCAACACTCTGAGATCCAGTCAACCTTGCAAGTATAACAAAAGACATACCACCAAGCACATTATTCAAGCACCTAAGAACAACCACAGAAGTCTTGAAAACAAATGGAGGAAGTCCTTTTTCCAACAAAAACTCGATCCCATTCAAACTCTGGTATCTCAGATTACTACTAAACCCCATATGAAGTGCCCAAGTCATAGCATTCAAAAGAGTTGGAGGTGGCTTATTTGGTGTCTCAAAGTTAGGATCCATCTTTTTCCTAAAACTAATCAACCCATTTGAGATTGCAGTTCCCACCAACCCGGCAGCAAATCCAACTGCAGCAAAGATCGTTCCTTTATACACTAAAGTCCCGAGCCGATGAGCCAATGTATAAGCGCCAGGCTCAAACATATGACTCGAAGGACAATTAGCGAAAACCGAAAAAAATGTAGGAGTGGCGGTTGCCACTGCCGTAGGAGCCAACAAGTACATGAGAGTGAAGTTCATAATGGATCCAACCACAAGAGTTGAGAATACAAAGTCAAGCTCATTGAGTCCGAAATTAGGACGAGATGCCATGTCACCAATAACACAAGCACTAACACCAACTAGTTCTTCCATTAATACTTTGAATGGAAACTGAGGATCAGCAGCAACTCTTGATCTCCATCCATTAAGAAAAAGGCCAAAGATACCAAATTTATCGGACCCAGACGAGGAAAAATCATCTCCACCACCACCACCTCCGCCACCAAAGTTGTGCCCTTTGCCACCTCCACCGCCACCCGAAAAGGCGAGTTGAGGTGGTTTGTGGAGGTGGAGAGGACAGAAAGATTGGGTTGGAGAGAATGAAATGGAGGGAGAAGAGATCGGACGGAGGAAACGAGGGTTGTGATTGAAATTTGAGCTAGTGATAGCAGAGCAACGAATTTGAGAAACAAAGGCCATTGTTATTAGAAATAGAAGAGTTTGATGAGAGATCTGAAAAAATGGGACTGTTTGTTCGTTTGAGTGAGAAAAAATTTAAGGAAGAAGTGAGTTATTGAGAATAAGCAATAAGAATAGAATAGGTGCAATGAAAGAAGGCGGAGAAGGAGAAGGGAAGGGATGGTGAAAGTGTATATAACTCATTCATACCAACTCTTTCAAACCCTAAACTTGTTTTATTTTTTATAAATTACACTTTTTTTCCCTCACTTTTGGCATTTGCATAAAAAATTCATGTGACCAAATCGAATCTGCTCAACCTGTTAAATTCGCTCAAATCGCAATGTGAATTCAGTTTCATGTAGTAATTTTTCAAATGACCCATATCGATATGATCGAATTGATGTGACAAAATATTTTAAACCGACTAACTCAACTACTTACAATGTGAAATCTAAATGTACAATTTCACATATGCACATCGACCTTTTAAGATTTTTGAGTCAATTCCACCAACCCTCAGTTCTTTGCGGGGTGATTGCCTTTTTATCCACATGACCAAGATTTTTGAGTCTATTCACGTTTCAGCACCCGACCTTAGCTCAGTTGGTAGAGCGGAGGACTGTAGTTGGTAAAGTACCTAGTAGCTATCCTTAGGTCGCTGGTTCGAATCCGGCAGGTCGGAATCTTTTTGGAGAGAATCTTTAGATTATAGAATCATTCATTCACCACCTTTTTTATTGTGATTTGGATTCTGTTTCACTTGCATTTATACTTCACATTAAAAGTGAATAATTTACCATCCTATTCTTAAAAACAATGAAATGTGAACCATTGGTTCAATTTATCTTTAATATAAAAATTATACTTGAACCGACAAATCAGTCGAATCGTACTCTAGACGGTTTGATTCTAGTTCCTATTTTTTTCGAATTAGATACCAACATTTCCAAATCGAAACTAATATTTCGAGCCATTCATATTTTATTAAACAACAAATTCTAACTTTCCATTTTACATTATTAATTTACATTACAATAAATAATATTCTCAATATTAACTTATATTTCAAATTTCCATAAAAAGTGTGTTTTAATCAAAATATTTACATTATAATCATTATTTTAAATAACAAAACAAAGAAGTGAGCCGAAGACATAAACATAAGAAATTTATAGAAGTAATGTCCAAAGTTGTTATGAAAAAACACCTACAAAACTCCTATTCATTGTCTTAATTTTCATAACACCTAAAGCTTGCAACTTTGATGAGTATATATATGAATATGACCCCTCAAAGTTACCCCTATCACAAGAATCAATCCAATGAATGTATCAAGTTTACAGCCAAAAGTCAAAATCATAACTTACAAAACACTAAATTCAATATCCATCTATATAACTTCTCTTTTTTTTTCATAGTTCCCCATTTTTGTCCTTCGCCCTCCAAAAATAAATAGAAACAAAACCCCCCACAAGAAAGTTCACCACCCAGAACTGTTAGTCTACTCTTTTATGGTTGTGCTGAACTCAGATGTATATAGGAAGGAAGGTATATAGTTGGTTGGTGCCACGGAATTCTTTCTGCTGAGTCACACTGTTCGGATTTATGAGCCGCACTTGATTGTTCAGCGACCTGTTTTCGCGCGTTTTCCACTTGTGTTGAACGGTGAGACGCTCCCGCTTGGTCCGGGACTCTCTTCTCGGAAATTTGAATTTAGCATGGCTAGTTCGCGCAACTGCTGCCTCTTGATAAAATCTTGTGATTCATCCTGCATCAAATCATTAATTGAATACCATGTTCATAAAAGCTTGAGCACTTTTTGTTTCCACTCTTGAACAAAAGAAATATAAGAGTATTATGAGACTACGAGTCTCAAGACAACATATCAATGAAAGATAACCAGTTCTGCGTGATTATAAGATGAAAACTCCCTTCGAAGTTTCAAAAAATGAGCAAGGATTGAGATAGGTACCACAGGTTTAAGCAGTTCTTCTATAATTTCTTGTGCCTGTCTCAGCCTTATGTCAACAATATTAGCAGGTAAATCAGCTTCAATTAAGATGTGAAGAGGATCATTGAGGTGCTCATACCCAGGTCGCCCTCTTAGCTTCTCTTCCTTCAAAACAAAATTGGTTCACAACAATTGTTAATCAGTTTCACTACTATTTTTCTCAAAAACAACCAAATGTTATAGCATCAATAAAGAACATACTAAAGAATATGTCTGGCGGTCCTCTACCTTGTCTGGATCCTTTATCGATCCTTTCCCTCTTATGTATACTCGGCAGCCTGTAGTAGCTTCCACCCGTTTTAGCGAATTTCCTCGAGGGCCGAGAAGTCGCCCCACAAAGTTGAACTAAAACCATAACGAAGCAGCCAAAAAGATATCATCCAAAAGTAAAGGATTCTTTTCGTCAAAAAGAATAATTGAAGATACGATAACAATTAATTTTTCACACCAGCACTAAATGTTGCGAAATGAATAATTCTTACATTTGGATAAGTGTCTACTGGAATCTCCAAGCGCAAAATTCGCTTTACAGTGTATGAACTAGGGCTTGCAGGTGCACCCTGCCAATCCATTGTCATTCCATGAGGTCCACTTAGTCTCTGTAAGGGTTTACCATGTTAGTGAACAGAAGGTAAAGTAAGAAGGGTCAGAAACCAACCAAATGGTATGAGAATTCCATTTGGTAAGATATATATCAATAAAAGTGAAAATATGTGCAATAAATTCCTTCCCAAGTTTGGAACTTATAAACTTTCCGTGATCTTTCATTGCAGAATAAAAAATACGACATAATCAAGAATACTAAGGTCAAATCTTGTTAACGGAATACAGTTATGAGACTCGCAAGTTAATAAACTTCAAGTCTTGGATAAGAACTTGATATGGAAAGTGAAGGGAACACCAAATGTTATTTCGCGCGAATTTTGCTCACAACTAGATGAAAAGCAATCTCACATACGAGCATCATTGTGATTAGCGACTGAGATTATCTACATAGTAGCCAATCTGAGACGAGCAGTATAGGATTCTAACAAAATCAAACCACGCTTTGAAAGTGCCAAGCACAAGAGGATGAAAAACCTTATAAAGTTCAGCTGGTATATGAAGTAAAAACTAAGCACATAAAAGTATTGTTTTAGATCACAAAATCATTTAACATTTCGAAATGGCTTCGCTAGTTTATATCATTAGTAAAGATTGTTTTGGATCACTCATTTGACATTTTGATATGAATTTACTGGTTCGCTTATCAGTTAGGATCAAAATGCTCCAACTTGCCAACCTTTCCAATGTCAAAAAAACTCATCTCCGCAATTTCAAGGGCGAAAATGCAGCCAGATTAAATCTTCACTAATTAGGCATGATATTCTAGACAGATACAATCACTTAGCACCTTTATTTTGCAGTTTTATTTTTCTGGTAAGTTGTTGGTAGATTCAACTTCAACCACAAATATTGGAATATTCGATTCTAATCATGATATGAAACAGAAAAAAGCCATGCAGTGTTGGGAACTTAAACTAGAAAGTCTATTTTGTACTAAAAGGACTACAAAAAGAATCAAGAGAACTATCTTTATCATATTTTGTAACTAAAATGATACAACAATATCATCGGCACAAGAATATCAATCATACTATTAGATGACCAATTGGTAGTTTGAAACCCCTTTCACTTGACACGAACATCTAAAAAATAGGCGTAGCAAAATGCAGAAAGAACAAAACCTGAATTAATCATCTCTGCGACTTTACCTATCCAACAAGCAAGTCAAGATACGTGGAGACACAACGAAAATATTATTGTAAAAACATCACAAAATATACCTCCTGAGGGAGCCCGTTCCAACCACCTAAACCTGATCCAGCAACATTTGAAATAAGAGTAGAAGAAGCCATGGGACTGGGACTTCTGTGCCGCAATCTATCGAAGTCAGCAATTCCTTGGTTGGACATCATTCCAGAAATGCGGAAAATTTCTGCATATCAAGCAGAATTTCGTATGAGAGATGAAGAGAAGAACGAAAATGAAGAAACGACAAACGAGCTCATAAGATTGGAAGATTGAATATCATTAAAGTCATTAAAAGTAACACATCAAATGCACAGATTGTCCAGTAAATTTGGTCGCTTCAAAAGTGGAAGTTTATAGCTCTAGCAAGCACCGCACAGGCGGGACTCTTGATATCTCTCCTGAGATTCATAAAACACTTGCGGCAACAGTTAGGGAAGTAACAATACTTCAACCAACTTCATGCCAAACATGTTAGCTTTTATATATTAACAAATAATAATCAAGTTCACAAGAAGTTGATCAGTAAGCAAGTTGAGCAATCCTAACAAAGCTCACTAACCACACTGAACCACAAACAATTACTAAACTGAATACAAACATAGCCTATAAATTAGAAAAAAAAAACGTAGATCCAAAAATCAAAGACTAAACCTTGATTTAGCAGACGGCTACATATAGGTAGAATTTGCATGAAAGGTCCGAGCTTCTGATGCTCTGCCAACAACTCAGATAAGTACTGACTGCAAAAGAAACAATCAAAGCAGATCAAAAACAGCATAATTAAGCTGACAAGATTGTAAATTTAGCAACTTATCTATAAAGACTGAATCTTTAGACAAGTCGGAGTGGTATAGATGATGATGATGACGACGACGATGACGACGAAGATAAAGCAAGAAGAGAGAGATATGAATATGAATATACCTGTCAACATCAGGAGTGCTTCTAATTTGAGGAGAAGCAGCTCTTGCAGGAGAGAAGTTGGGATTATACAAACCTGACATGGCTTTTACACAGATTTATTTTTAGAAGAAACAAAGAATGAGATGGAAAAGAAATGAAAAAGGGTTTTAGCTGCGGTTGTTGCAGAAGAAAAAGGAGAAACAGAATACCATCAATAAAGGAGGGTTTGTAATAAGAGAAAAAATAAATAAATAAAAATAATAAAGTATAAAACGAAAAAGAAAATAGTCTACCCTCCTCTGGGACTGAGGACAGAGTCTGTGAAATATAGCAGAAAAGTAAAGCAGATCTTTAATTATTATTTAGAAATAAAAGTGGCTCTGTAAAAAAATGGAAGTGGTAGATATGGTAAGTCAGTAAGTGGTGAGAGTTTAGCAGAGAAAGCAAAGAGATAGATTCAGTGGTGAAAATGAGCAAGTGTTGCAGATACAGACACGTGTTCATCATGCATGGAATCACATCTCATCTGAGTTTTGTGTGTTTCATGTTGCCCCTCACAATCAATCACAGAACAATCTACTCAAAATCTTGGCATTCCAACACTTGATAATGATGTTGCCAACGCAGTCTTAGCTGGACACTGATGCACTTTATACCAACCTCAACAACGTACTGCCTCCGTAAATTTCGTATTTTTACTCTTCTTGTCTGTAGCAGTGCAGTCTTCTTGAAGATTCTGATCATGAATGTGCTGCGACTTGCAACCATTTGTATCGTTTTATTTATTTTCTTATTGCATTTAACTATAAGAACTACGGGTTAAAACTTGGAAAACTACGTAATAATCTTTTAGAACATGGGATTTACAGTTGATGAAATCTCGAGAACATATAGGTGTTTCACTAAGAACTCTTCTATTTTGTCTGAAACACAAAAAGGAATCTAAGAATCCAAAAACCCGAATAATAAATGGGCTTATGTGTAATGGATAATGTGAAGTATTACTTACACAATTCAGATCATGGAAGGGTATTAAATCCAAAACTCATTCATTCTTTTGTAAAGTAATGAATTTTATTGTTGTGATGCAAAAAAAATCTGGTTTTTATTGTTGGGGTCTCATAAATATTGGATTTTTGTTGTTTGAAGTGTTCATTGAATGGTTTAATGTGTATTTTGAAGAGCTCAAGCATGTTGAGAATGATATGTGGGATTGAAAGTTTGTTGTTTTAATTGTTAATTGGATGGTGTAATGAGTTTTTTCGAATAGCCTAAGCATATTGGAAATGATATTTGGCTGTGGCAATATATGCATCAAGTGTTGTGTTTTCCTTTCGTTTTACTCAGAAAGAACGAGCACAATGACTACTTTAAAGTATGTTTTGAGGAAAAAGTGTTTCACATCTGCATATGCTCACGCCATAATTTCCTCTCTGTGATTGTTTTCATCTTTTAAGTGGCCATTTATATATTTTGCTTGAGCTATTGGCTGTAGATCTGACTATATTGATTGCAGAAAGCTTATTAAGATCCTGAGAAGTAATAAGGTGCGCATTTCATAATGTTGAAGAACTCTGTCCAACAACTTTAATTAATCTCTGTTCTGTTCTGCTTTTCATGAGTTTTTATGACTTCTGAACCTCTACAACACATTGCTGACTTTCTTGTGAAATTGTATGGTTGCATCTTTTCCTGGATAGTCCACGTTCGCTGGCTATGGGTGTTGTTGACATGGAACTGTGGATGTAATTGCTAGTCTTTCTTCAGCTGCACATCTATGCAGTTCCCTCAGCTCTGCCTGAATTAGTATGAAGAAGAAGCATGGAATAGAATCTGAGTTGCACTTTGAAATGCTTAGTATGAAGTCTTATAGAGATAGGATAATCTTATTTTTCCGTCCTGGCATTCGTTTACAGCCATGTTTAGTATCAGGAACATGTTTCAAGTATTGGTAGTGATGATAGTGATACTGTTTTGATAAGTGAGAGCAAGTTACGAGATTTAATCTTAAAACTTGTTGAGTTCACGGCAACAAATGCTGATAATTTAGAGCAACATTGCTCAGTTCAGACAACTGATTCAATGAATGCTAGAACTTGTGAGAAAGGCAACAGTGGGGACAGGAAAGTTTCCCTTCACAAACATTCACGAAACTCAAGCTCAACATGTGCAAAGACATTGGATGGTGAGTGGTGACAGTTGGAAGGTTCCATTAAGGAAGAAGAAACATGTATTATATTGTGCAAGAAATTGATTATTAGCAACTCCATGAATAATCAGTAAACTCGCCCGTGGTTTACATTATTATTGTTTTGCTCTGATAATGCTGTTCATGTCATTTCAGCTTCATCATTGATTGCGAGGAAGAATGGTTATAAAATTAACATTGGAGCGGCACATTCTTTTGGAGTTTTGGGCCACCTAAGAGGGAAAGTGGATAAAAGACAAGCAAAGCACTTGGACCAGAACAAAACAAAGCTGAATCATACCCTTCCTTTTTATTTGAAGTAGATTATTGTTGCACCTAAAAGCTAATTCTGTTGTCCCTCACCTGAAAAAGACTCATTTCATTACCCCTTTTTCCTTGGTTAATTAGATGAAGATTCTGAGACCATAAATGTAGAGGAGTTACAAGCTTGAAGACTGGTTCTGTTGTGGCAGCTCTGGACAAAATCCTTGCAGTAGAGCAATATCTAGAGCGTTCACAAATGAATGTAGAGAAATCAAAGACGGTCACAGCTCTCATTTGTCCCTTTCATGAATACACCATAAGAGTTAGAGCACCATGTGTACCGTTTCAACGTCACTTGCAATGCTCATTTCCCACGATGCCCTCTTCAACACTCCATGCTAGCAGCTGTTATGACCTGCACTGCACTTGCTCTTTGACCATGGATTCCACCTTGTTGCTGCATAATGCATCCGACTTTTCTCTTATTTTATTAGCTAATGCATGGGAAGAAGAAGATTGAGCTGTTACTATACATTTTCATTGTAGTAAAAGCATTCTGAAAGATCTGTCTCAGCAATAAAGATTATCTTCCAACAAGACTAGAAAAAGATCTCCTTGACAAATATAGGTAATGCAATTACAATCAAGAAAAAAGAAGATAAACGTGAACCACATATTCATTCTCCTATGATCTGAAATTCTAACCCAATACAATCCTGAGCAGAACCATAGATTATCAAGCCAGCAAGAGAGAAATGAGGAAAACTATACCCATACCGTAGGCCAAAGAGGCTAAAAACAACATGAATCCGACATTCCAAATGGAAGAGACAAGAAGAAAGAGCAACAGAAAGAAGAGAAATTTTATTCCTTGTCAACGGAGCAATTAAATTCATAACATATTGAACCATTTTGGCAAAATGCACACCATAATGAATCATAAACCTAAGGACGAAATGTGAGCCATAACAAGATTTACACAAAAAAATCCTATATTACCCACACTAAAACCAACAACCTACCATGGACAAACAAAGCAGAACACCACCAAAAAAAGGTGCAATTGGAAGAATTTCTGTGACAGAAATTTAAAGAACGGCTGTGCTGTGGGAATGTGGCTGGAGCTTGTATGAGTTGTGCATTGTTACGGCACGTATTCATTCTCGAGCATTGGCTGTGTTCGGGTTACTGTAGCTGATGGCGCCTTTGACTCCCCAACCGATGTCATCTGTAGGGATTCTCCAACCTCTGCAGCCTTCTCCATTTGCTGCAATTTCTTCCTTTGCTTTAACTTGTGCGCCCACAGTATTAGAAGTGCCAAAAGTGCCAGCAAGACCAATCCACCAAGCACAGACCCAACAATAATCCATACTTTAGAATTACTCTTCTTTCTACGTTCCCTTGGACCTGGAACCACACTTGGAGTTTCAGCCGGCGGAGATGTCGGCTCTGGAGATGGGGTGACAGACTCGACAGCTATTGAAAAATGCCCTTGTTGGGTTGTTTGACATACATCGCCCGAAACCACATTAGTAAAACTCGGCATGCCTTGTAAATTAAACCACACACACCTAGCAACAGAACCAACTGGAGCTGACCGTACATCGGGAAACCTGATTGTTATGGGATCACCAATCGCCCTAATGTCCAATTCTGGTAAATTTGTAGCCGATAAATTTTCAGCACTGTAAGCTAGAAGACCCAAAACAGGAGTAAGGTAAGTGTAACCGGGTAGCGGATAGTAGCTTAGAGACCAATTGCCCAAATTTTGGTAAACAAGAACAAGTCTCTCCACATATGGCTGCTCAACAACACCAGTAGGAATCTCAAACTCATTGTACTTACGCACACCCCTAGTTCTCAAACTCCCACTCCTAAGCCGCATTGCTGCAATTCTAATTCCAGTCAAATTAGAAGGAACGACCCCATCATATTGCACACCAGTCCTGGGACGAACAAAAGCTCTGTAAGCATAATCTTGGAGGAGAGCATCAAGGGCCCGTGCAGAACTCGTCTGTTGAGCTCTTGTTTCTGGCAAGCAGAAGAACATGAGAAGAAGCAGCAGCATCGCGAGACTTCTAGGAAGCCCCATCGATGCTTAGAAACGTTGGAATTCAGCAGAATGTCAGTCAACAATCCCTGTGAAACCCAAAATCCAAATAATCACAAACGCAATGTGGACAATCTAGTATTGAATTGCTGCTCAGATCCAAATGAAGAATGTAGAAATTCTTGAAAAGAAACCGACTTGATAGAAACAATACTTTGTCTTTAGAGTATGAAGCTCATACCTGGTAGGTTACACGCCTATATATCTATAAAAACTCTCTCAATTACAGCTAAATGACAACTACCAACAACGGATACTGTAGAAAAGATATAGTTTCCTCAAGCAGAGAAACTAAAAAAACTTTGAAGGTCCTCAAAACCAACCGTTGAAACTCTTTACACCAGTAAATACCTTGTTGAAGAAGCTCTCATTAACTCCAAATTATAATACAATCCCACCATTTATCTCCAGAATCAGAATTAACAATAAAGCTCCAATCTTTAAGCAACAAATAGTAGTAAAGCACGAATCTTTGAGCTGAAAACGGTCAATGAAGTAAATAAATACACTTTTCAAAACAGTCCAAAAGTAACATACTAGTAAATTTACAGGTACCTGAAATCTGAAGATTGTTACGTATACCGAATACACCACCAAAGCAATAACTTATAAGCACCGACAATATTCTTTAATAAACCAAAGAATCTTGAGATAAATCATTGTGTCAAGATCAGATTTTGGCATTTAATTTACCATGAAAAGACACTGCATTTTCAATTCAATCACTTTCAAGGACTTGGCTTGATTGAAACCTTTCAATCCCAATGTAATGTGGGGAGTTTTTACACTTTATGAATAGGTTTTCTTTAAAGGGTATGAGCGAAAAGAAGAACAAAAAAGGAAGGCGATGCAAAGTTGTTGCTTTAGTTTTTGTTTTGGAGGGTTAAGAAAGTCTGCGAGAAGAGACTGTATATAGTAGGGAATCGAGAGAACAGGAATGTGAAAGGATAGAATGGTTATAGGAGGAGATAATGTTGAGGGAGATAGAGTGAAAGGGAAGAGGATGACGATGAAGGTGGAGAGAGAGAGAGAGAGAGATGGGAGCTGAAAAGGAAGGTGGGAGAGAGAGTTCTACTGTCTATGGGGATGTATTTAGTTTACACTCACACTGCTAATTACATGATTAAAGAATCAATTAGTAGCAATTAGCATTATAATAGTGTAGTTTCTGTTTGGTTTTAGTTATAAAGGAATAAAAAATCCAAAAATCATGTGTGCTTTCAAGTCTTTCTTGCTTCCTACTAACTACATTCCACTCCATTTTCCTACCAACTTTAATCAGAAGTTAAAATGAATAAGAAGATGAATTTGTTGGAGAAGAGAGAGAGGGGTGGGTAGGTGTCTTCTTTGCTGTTTGTGGCATACACTTCTCTATTAAATTAAACTTAAAAAAATCTTCATCTTCTGTGCTTTATTATTCACTCATTATTGCCTTCTTCCACTCAAATGCAATCTAACTATGCCTTAACCAACTCTTTCCACTCCCAACCTGCCTCCCCCCAAATGATTCCTACATTCCCTCATCTTTAAATTGCTGTTATTGAAAACGCAACAACTTTTATACATAATTCTTACACCAATTTAATCATTTTATCATTCAAATGTAAACATTGTGAACATTAAATCATACCCAATCTTAGATAGGTTGAATTTACAGGAAGGAAGGAGAAGAGATGATATAAGTTTTAAATTCTCATCTATTAAATTTTTGTAAAAGAAGAAAAAAAATTAAAGATGGTTGATATTTACTTCTTATAGGTCTCTTCTTTAATGATTTTGTTACCTTCTAATTTGAAAGTTAAAGAGAGATAACGACAAATAAACAATAAATTTTATTCTATTTTCTATTAGCTCGGTTAACTTTACTTCCTCACTCTAATTTATTTCATTTCTTTTTCACCCTAAACATTTAAACAATGTTTTAGTTTCTACATTATTTTTCCTTTGATTGGAAGAAGGTGACAATTAAGAAGAATGGCAATGTTGGTGAAATGAAAGTAATTAAAGGTAATAGTTAGGTTACAAGTCAAAAACCACATAGAAATGGAATCTTCCATAGAGAAACAACAAAACTAAAAGTGGTATATATGTGAATTGAAGATTAAAAATGTGATTTGTAAAGAAGGATGAGGTGTAAATGCAAATTGGTGTTTTATAAAGCCAGCTCATTCCCATTTGACTCCCTCTTCTGTCCGTATCATTATGGTCCACACTTCCTATATTACTCCACAACACTTGCCCCTCTCCCTCTGTTTTGTTCTAAATGCCTATTTTCCACTTTAAAATCGTGAATGAACGATTGTGACATGACATAAATAATAAAAATTTAACTTTTATAATTTAAAAAGATTCATAGTAAAACTCTTCCAATATGATTTTGATGGTGTTTTTTTGTGGGAAATGTTGTGTTGAAACTTCATTAATATTTTTTGGGATTTTTACATTAATATTAGGCATAATAAAAACAATTCAATTTTATCAAATTTAAAAGTTATTTGAGTGGTTAGTTGGTGCATTTGTGAAAGAATATGAGAAGTTTAATTATTAAAAGTTGGTAGATTTGAAAAATTGAAGATAAAAATGTATAACATATATAAAAAGTGAGTGTGCATGTAATTATCTTTTTTTTGTTATAAAATTTTAGGTGAGGGGTTTGACTAGGCCACGGGCTAAGAGCAGGGAGTATTCTTTTGGGTAGTCTGTTGAATGAACAAACCAGCGGGTCTGTATGTCTCTTCAAACGCCGATACGGCTCTAAGATTCGAGCCGCTCGCCCTTAATATAAAAGTTGAACCCCTTACTCGTCGAATCAACATACCATGGATTGAAGCTTCATTAATGTGGATTGTGAATATTGTAAAATTAAAGAAAAAAGTGGGGAGAGAACAGATGAGGAGTATAGGGCGGATTGATTTGATGTTTTGACAATTTAATAATTTGACTTCTTCGATACTTCACATTAAAATGTATTCGAGTTTATATATCAACTTTAAGACTTGTTGTAAGATGATCATGTAATATTCTACTGATATAATTATATCTTTAGTTTATATATTTTATAAATTTAGTATTTCATATACTATTAAATTTAATTTATTATAGTTAAAAAATATTATTAAAAATTAAAGTAATTCATAATTTAAAACTACTTTGATTAGAAATTAAAACCATATTAATGGAGTTAAATTAAATTAAAAAGTAACCATTTTATGGAAATTTTTTGTTTGGAAAATTCGGAGTTGATAAATATTTAAGAGAATAAAATTATTTGCAAAGTGAAAAATCAATAAGACGACACTATTTATATTTTGCCATCTTTTCAAATCAAACTTGTTTGTGCTCAAACATATTTCATCTCAAGGAGTAAAGGTTTCCACTATAACTTTTTACTTTCTTACATATATAAATGCATATAAATAATAATGAACGATATAAACATCTTTTTTTATAGATTATGCAGTTTATATTTTTTGATTTTTAGCAAGTTAATTTATTATTTGAGTTGTATATCCTTATTTTTAGTAAATGAATATGATTATTAGTTATGATCACATATAAACAATAATGAATATTAGTTTAGAAACATCAATTATTAACGCATTATGTAATGAATATATGCAAACAGAAATGTACATTTTTCTTTTTAAAAATATGACTTATAGATAATTACTTGAATACTTTTTAATTATTGACACATTATATATGAAAAAGTACAATTTATTTTCAAATTAAAAAATAAGAACTATAGAGAATTCCTATTTATAAAAAAATTATCATAAACACAAATGAACTTAATTCATTTATAAATATTGTTTAGTCTTTTATATTTTTTTAAAATTGTATAACGTAAAAATGTTGATTTTATTATTTATAAATATATATTTTTGAATTTCGATTTGATAAACATGGATAGCTTATTGTTTAGAATTAAATATAAAAATTATCTGTATTTCATTGTTTATGATAAATTTGATGGTTATTTGATAATTACACAAGTGGATATTTTCAATTTTTGAAAACATATTTCAAACATATCCTAAATTTGATGGAATTTTCCAAATGAAACAAAAAAAAAAAGTCCAACGTGAAACAAAAGAAGAAGCATTTCTTCATTTAAATTTATTAGAAAAGGAAAAGGAACTGAAAATTGGGTGAAGACAAGAGAGTAAGTAAGTAATATATATACATATGATATCCTCCCAAATCCTTATATTAAACCAACCAATTTATAAATTATAACCCAATTAAATCCAATTTCTCATTTCTTCTTCTTAATCCTCTCCCCACAATCATCAACATATCAAAAGTCAACCTTCCATCTTACGCTCCGCAATCCCACCTCCTTTCCACTCAATTTAGGGTTCTTCCCTTTCTTTAAATGTCATAACGGAGTTTCGCTTTCGAAGGTAAATATTTCATCTTTAACTCATTCATCATTCTGTTAAATACTCTAATAACTTTAATTTCGGATAGAAATGAAATATAGCTGTTGTGATGATATGATATGATATGATATGATATTATGGTTAGGGTTAGGCAATTTTCGGAAATGGAAGCGTCGAATAGTAGTACTAATGGCGACTCTTTTCGGACTTCAACAACGACGCTTAATGCCTCCTCCATTGGTAGTCATTCGCGTCGCTACGGGTTTTTATCGCCTTCCTCCATTATACACGCGCCAATTTCTGCGCTTTTAGAGTATTCCGGTTTGTTTCGCAATGCTAGGTTGTCCCACCAGGAATCTGACCCTTTGATTAATGTTTCACCGGGAATTCATAGCCATCGTCTTGATGATAATGATGATGAGAATGCGGAGAATAGTGGGGAGGTTGCCATTAGGATAATTGGCGCGGGGGAGGAAAGTCGGGAGGGGGGCAGTGGAGGGGAGAGTGATGGGGTTGGGCCGCAGGGGTTGGGTGGGATTGCGGGCGATGGCGATCGGGTTGGTGGAGAAGTTGGGGGAAGTGGGAGCGCTGATGCGGAGGCTGCGGATGGCGGAGGGAATGGTAGGGATTCATCTTACCAGAGATATGATATTCAACAAGCAGCAAGGTGGATTGAGCAAGTGCTGCCCTTTTCTTTGTTGTTATTGGTTGTCTTTATTCGCCAGCATTTGCAAGGTATGTTTACGTGTTTTGATTTGTTTGACACTGTCTTTTCCTTTGATTAGTTTGTGATTCTGGAAAGATTGTTAATGATTGACTTGTTAATCAATACCGGTTTTCATGTTTGTTGGTGTTTTAATCCATCAATACTTGCAGTTATGGAAGGGGTGTCAAAATGGAAGAAAAATACTTTCCAAGAATTATTTGTTTGTATGAGCCTCTGGATGAACTTATTTTCAAAAAGTATACAAACTAAAAGGCTCTTTAACTTTACATGTGGTTTAAGTAACTTGTAAGCTCAAAACAAAGCAAACATGCTTTCCAAGTATTATTTATATCTTATTCCAAGTACATGTGTTGAACTTCAGCTTAACAGTTTTATATTAGAAAGTTACGGATGATCAGCAATGTTGTATATGTATCTTTTTATGCACTTCGCTATTGCCATCATCCTTTGAAAAATCAGGAGCACTCACTTTTGCCTTGGATTTATTGTTGTGTTGTAGTGTCTTTTTCAGTTTCTTTTACTTTTAATCCTTAGTTGTTAGTAGTATCATCCTTTAAAATTTTTTGTAACTCTCTCTTTCGTTGAAGTTTGTGATATTGGTCTTCCTTTAAGGGGTTGCAGGTTTCTTTGTTACAATCTGGATTGCTGTTGTTATGTTCAAGTCAAATGATATTTTGCGGAAACAAACAGCCTTGAAGGTACAGTTGGCTTGTTCTTTTTCTGTTCCTTCTGCTGTGCTTTCAGTCCATATGATGTGCGCTGCAAGCCTTTAATGTGATGTTTGAGTTAAGCGATTCTTGGTTACTGCAGGGAGAGAGAAAAGTCTCAGTGCTAATTGGTATTTCTTTGGCATTCATGCTCCATGTGGTTGGTGTTTATTGGTGGTATCAAAATGATGATCTACTGTATCCGCTAGTAATGTTTCCTCCCAAATCTATTCCCCCTTTTTGGCATGCTGTTTTCATCATCATGGTGAATGGTACGTTGTTGTTTATGCTATATTGTTTTGTGGCCGCACTCTGTATTTTGTTATAATCAAATATATTTCTGTTAAATATTTTATCAATGCAATTAATGGCTGTTTGTGTCACTTGTCAGAACTAACATGAGTATGATGCTGTGTCCGAAAGGACAAACTTCTTTTTTATGTTCTTTATGTTTCTCTTTTTTTGTTTTCTTAAACAAAATAGAAGTTATTGCTTTGATCCTCATCACTGGATAATTTGCTTTTCAGATATATTGGTGAGGCAGGCTGCTATGGTGATCAAATGTTTCCTATTAATGTTCTACAAAAATAGTAGAGGCAGAAACTATCGCAGGCAGGTGAGAGAACATGTAATGCACATCTATGTCTTTGTTAAATATATAAAATAAAATATGGCATCTGATGGAAACTCGCTGGCAATCCTTTTCATTTTGGAAGGCAATTCCAGTAAAGTTAGTTCAAGTATGCTTTTCCCAATGTTTTGAGAGTATTTGTGTATGCTGACATGACTTTCATATACATCTGCTTACATTCCACTGTTTGCAGGGTCAAATGCTAACTTTGGTGGAGTATCTGATGTTGCTATACCGCGCCTTGTTGCCTGCACCAGTTTGGTATCGTTTCTTTTTGAACAAAGAGTATGGAAGCCTGTTTTCATCACTAATGACTGGGCTGTACTTAACTTTCAAGCTTACTTCTGTTGTGGAGAAGGTATGATGACTCATATTGTTTCTGCTGCATGGCTGTGGTTTCTCCCACTGCATTCCCTGGATGTGTTTTTTTTCTTAGCTTTTCTTACATTGAGAATGAATGCAGGTCCAGTCTTTTTTTGCTGCCCTGAAGGCATTATCTCGCAAAGAGGTCCATTATGGTGCTTATGCGACATCTGAGCAGGTAGCTGTTTGTGCTTCTTGCATCTTAAAGAAGATATGAAATCAAGTTATTGCTTGTGTATGATGACAGAAGAAAGGATCTCAATCTCTCAGTTTATTAAATTTTACTTTGTGAATATATATATTTTTTTGCTAGATCACTGAGTGAACCTTTAGAGTTTAAAAGTATGATAGAGCTCATTATGTGCTAGTCTAGAGTGTCATCTGTGTTTAATAGTAAGTTCTAAAGCTATACGAGTCTTGTTGACAGAAAAATATGGCAAAGTTACAGTTCTAGGATTATCTGAAATGCCATGCAAGCAAACTTCTTGGGAATGCAGAATGCTCTTTTCCATTGATTATTGCATCATTTTGTTTCTCATGTTGTAGACTTGATTGAGCACCATAGTTACTGTTTTAAGGTTTCATAAATGAATTCACTATTTTCGCTAGCACTTGTAAAATGTTCAAACTGAGCTAAATATTAAAGGAATTTTAATATCTGTGAAGCTCATTTTTTCAGGAAGTGTAGATGGGAACTAATTTTCAGTTAAATTGCTCGGATTAATATCATTATATCTGGAGCTAAACATAAACTGATGGAATAATTATTCTGTTTTTTCTTCTCATCGAGTGATAGCAGCAACTAAGTATTTGTATTACATGAGTGAAGGATATTAGGCTGTGGTTTGTAATTTTGAGGAGGTAAATTTATAAATGCTATTTTAAGACTTGAATGAATGTTGTAATGCAGGTGAATGCTGCTGGAGATCTGTGTGCTATATGCCAGGAGAAGATGCATGCTCCCATATTACTTCGTTGCAAGCACATCTTTTGTGAAGACTGCGTATCAGAATGGTTAGTACATCATATACTTGGTGATTGTGAAGGTTGATGTATTCTATGGTTATTTTGCAGAATCTGTTGGTTATTTGTATAAAATTTACGGCTGGTCTGTTTGTTTTCAGGTTTGAACGGGAGAGAACATGCCCATTGTGTAGAGCTTTGGTGAAACCAGCGGATCTCAGGTCATTTAGTGACGGTTCAACTAGTTTATTCTTCCAGATATTCTAAAAATTACCTACAGTCGAAAGCATGGATTTTTGGTGCAATAGAGCTTAGCCTCCAATATTTGATCAAAGCAGCTGTCAAGCGTGCATATACACGAATGTTTCAACTGTATTCCATTAAATAGCCAACAATATCATACTGAAGAGAAGAGAAGAGAAGAGAAGAGGAGTTGGTGGAACTTGAATTGGATGGATCTCCGTTGGTTGGTTGAAGAAAGAACCTTGCAATAGGCCAAGTTCCTGCGACTACTAACAATATACGTCACTGCTCATTCATAAAAAAAATGAAGCTCTCTTTTGTTCTTCAGTTGTATATAATACCAAAATCAAATTGGCTGTAATAATTGTTTGTCCACTCCAGTTTATTATGATGCAATGCAAAGCAGGCGAAAGAGGAAACATCTGCAAGTCTTCATTGATTTTTTTTTTTAGGTTTATTATGAAAACGAAAAAATAGAATTACTTTCAAACGATTACGGAAATCTACTTTGTAGAAACAACCACGAATACTGGGAACTCAACAAAAACAATCAAACCCTCCAAATATATACTAACAAAAATACCTGAAAGAATTAACCCAAAATTTGATGCCACACAACACCCCAACTAAAAATGTTGGGATGGAACTGCCGCTCCATTTTTATTGTCTTGCTTTTCTGCCCCAACTTCTTCACTGCTTACACCATTACTTGCTTCTTTTTCTTCATCTTCTTTGATTGTCAAACTACCGGATTCTGCAACACTCTCTGGATCTTCCTCCGGCAGGTTGGTGTCAGGAACATTTTCCTCGGTTGTTGGTGCGGCTGCAGATGTATTAACGTCGGAAGTCGAGGGCGGAGAGGAGGGGGAGACCGGTGACCCTGAGAGCATTCTTGTAATTGGATACACTTCTGTGACTTCTTCCATGCCTTCATCCAGATACACAACATCCTGCATTGTAAGCTGATGGTATTCAACAATTTCTCTCAAGAATCGGTTCTCCCGTGCATAAATAGAATTCTCATGAGCTAGTCGAGCCTTCTCAGCTAAAAGTGTCTCCAGTTGAAGGCGTATCTGAGATTAAGTATGTCAATGAATATATGATTGAAAAAAGCAGTTATCTGGTCTAAAGAAATAAAAGGTGCATCCACAAATCATATGTAATCAGAAATTTCAAATATTACTACAAAAGAACAAAGCAAATATCAAATGCTTGAAGTCAAATGAAGACGATCAAAAAGAAAGGACAATACCAAATCATCATCTGCAGGATTGCTACCCTTTTCGCGACCCTCCCTCAACATTTTATTCTCTTCTTCAAGCTGAGAACATCTTTGTTTTGCGAAAGCCAAGTCTGCTTTTACTGTTTTCAGCTCTCGAAGTAGTAGTTTTGCTTTAGCAGCTGTTGCCATTGCAACCTGTGAAACAACACAGACCAATCATGCATTTCATCAGCTCCCAAAAACTAGTTTAATTCATGGAATATAAACTTCATCAAACTGAGTTACAAAAATAAAACTTGATTAAAAGCCTTCTTTCATATTGGCATAGCTGACAAACTAGAAAATAAAAAATCACTCATGGTGTCTCCTATTAACCTAATTTTACTAAGTTTTAGACTTATAATCAGTGCCCACAATTACATAATTGGCACCTTACGTCGCGAGATGCCTTCAGTTGAGTTTCATGATTCATTTGATCATGCGAATGTGTAGATTGCATCATGGGTTGCTGCCATGAACTATTTGAACCAATAACTTGATTCTGTGCTTCTTGACCATTTCCTTTACGCCTAATGTGCAGTTTAATGTCTGCAGTCTTGGTTTCCACAATAGTTCGACCTTCCTGCAAAACAAAGTTGTACAACAAGAGAATATAACCCCAGAAAACTCAGAAGTACATATTAAGTTGCTGTTTCTCCATTTATGCCAGCTACAATTCCTATATATGTCTGGCAGATATGCATAACTATCCAATCATAGCTCTATCCTAGCAAAAGATAACATGATTTGACAAATCAATGCACTGTACAAATCAAATACAATATTTATGCAGTGAAATCTACATAATCTATAAGCAGTATTACAAAAAAGAGAGAAGAAACACCAAATCTACCTCAAAAGCCTTTTCAAATGTATCACCAATATGATTTAGCTTGGACGCAAGTTTATCAAAACCTTTCCGCAAGGTAGGATTATCCATTTTCTTAAAGCTTTCAGTTGATAGGTATGATTGTTGAGACTGCAATTCAGAAAAAGAGAAAAATTACACACATCAGCCACCCTCAAATATCCACTCACTCGAAGGACTTTAGGGGCAACATGTTCTTTCTAATATTTTAGTGCTGTATGATAATTCACCTGAGCACCAGAAGAGGGTTCTTGCATCTGAAAACGGGATGATCTTGCAGGTGCATCAAATTGTTGTGAAAGATTTTCATCTTCAAACATCTCTTTGGCCTTTCGAGCAACAACTCCCCAAAACCCTTTTGTGTCATTTCTAGACGGGCCATCATATGCATCAAACACCTGCATATTTATTCATCATAACATTCTTCACCTACAATCCACACATTTCAACAAAAAAAAATTCCAAAATGCAAAAAACTGAATCACAATTCTAATCTAACATGAACATAAAGCTCAAACCAATCTTTCACAACCAACAGAAAAAAAAAAGCGCGTTTAAAGGAAACGAATGCGCTATCATAACATCAGGATCCAATCAACACTTTTTCCCGGTCCGTATTCCAATCTATATAATAAACAAATGGATCGAAACATTAAGAGAAAAGATTGGTTGAACCTTATTAGATGAAGATTGTGGGAGAGAATCTCGAGCATAGGCAGAAGAAAGAGAGGAATCGCGATGAGCAGCGGATGCTCTCATAGCCTGAGCAGCCAAAGAGGAAGAACCTGTAAATGTCCGTGATGTCTTCAGTTTACTATTGCTATTGTCATCCTCAGGAGGATGATGTATCTCTTCTTTGAATGTTGATGATTTTGTTATGCCTTGCCTTCTTCTGTACGCCATCTTTCTTGACAAAAACTCCTGAATCTGCCTAAGTCGCGTCGAGGAAGGTAATGATAAAAGATCAGCAGCAGCAGCACCACGTTATTGATGTTTCTTCAGGCTGCATATTCTCAACTCCCTTTTTTGGATTGTACAACTAACTTTCCTGTTTTTTAGTGCTTATTTCATAAACTGTCACCACTTTGAATGTTATTTTGACAGTTGTGGAATGCCTTTCAAGCAACCTCCACCTTCTGATTTTCATCAAAAGGCTTCTGATTTTTTAATTACCAATATCAAAGTTGTGTTTTAATACGAGGTGTTGGTTTTGTTGAGTTCGGCATGTGCGACGTGGAAGGTATATTATAATGCAGGAATTTACAGGTGAAAGATACGAAACACAACTCAGAAATGTTTTTGGACAGATCAGACAACTCATTGATGTTGGAAGTGGCCCCTTTCTCTCTATCATTCTATTACCTTATTTAACTTTTTCTTCTTATTTGCACTCCTAAATTAATCATTATCTAATGGTCAAGTTATCCGTTAGGCGTTAGTCGAGTTAATAACTCAGACAAGAGCTATTTCTTCCGCTATTAGTCCGGATTAGTCCGCAATTGAGTCTTTTTAAAGTTCTGATTAGCCACAGTGGATATGGATGGGTGAACAATAAAACTTTGGAGGAAAAGTTAGCAATGATTTTGTATTTGGTGTGGACAAGAAATGTGCTTTGAAATAGGACATCAGTTGATTATATATACAAGTAGATGAAATGTGAAATTGCTAAGTGGTTTGCAGTCTTCACTTGATTTCAGGGCCTGGCGTCTCTCACACAAACCAAGTTCATCATTTGTTCCTCCATCAGCTGAAATTGGATGATGACTTCTTTTGATCAGCGAATTCGGGTTACTGCCTGCCTGGTGTATTCTATTTGAGAAGATGCCTGTACAAGAGCCCGGCGGGAGACCAGATAACTGTAAAGAATTTAACAACACATTCATGGGAGCCAACTCTGAACACAATATAAAAAAAAGACAATTTTTGGGAGTATATTCCAAAATTTACACTGCTAATATGTGTTATTTATTATTTAATCAACCAAAAACAAAATAAACAAACTATCCTCTTTCCATCAAAACATGAAACAGCAATTTTGGAATTTTAAAACCTGTAAATATGTCAAGTTTTGGGCCCAAACAAGTCTATTCATTCAGACTGAGCATGAAATGGGAACAAAGTGCATGAGATGCGAGTTTAATAAATTTGATTTTTCTAGTTTAACATCTTAATTATTCTTATTCCTATTTTATAATAATTATTTTTATTTTGTCACTTTAGCTAAACTTATTTTTATTTTGTCACCTTAGCTATAATATTTTTTTTATATATTCATTTTAATGGAAATAAAACTATATGAGGATATATTATAGGTAAATATTTTCAAAAACTACATTGATGAAAACATGACATATAGGCTTAATGGTGCCTTCCTTTCGAGCAAACCCAAAACTCTAGTGGGCTCTATCTAACTACGCTCTCTTCTAAAATGACAAAGAAAGGTCGTTTGGAATTTTTATTTTTCTCTGAAACAACGGTCAAGAGTGAATACAAGAACAAAAAAAAATGATAGGTAAGCGAACAGCTGTGCAGTAGTTCAATTTGATCCCCATTAGATACTATGCACTTTGTTTTTCTCTGCAATTTCACCTACACTACTAACCAATTCCCAATAATCTCATTTCTTATCCTTTACTTTCAGACCACGGGCTCGTGAAGTTCCAAGATTTTTTTTTTGTCTTTATGAGTAGTGTAGTTGATCTGGGCAGATGACATTTTTACGTAGAAGCTGTTATTTTTATTCACCGTATGGCCTGGAATGAGATTGTTCTACTCTTTTTTTTGAGTGATTCAAAATTGGGTTTTACTTTTTGTGTTGGTGGGTCTGATATTTTGACTATTTCAACGCATTGGGGTTTGTGAAGATCAAGTCAAAGCATTTCTATCCGCCGTTCTTTGATTGTGGAATGGTTTTGGTTGTTGAATCAATTATTTAGGTATGTTCTGATTTCTTATTACTGTGTTTTAGCATGTAAAGCTCTCATTTTGCTCCCGTTGTTGAATGAAATGTAGAATCTATTTCAGTAATCTATTCTGTCGTTTTGTGAGCATGGTTCTTAGCAATCTGTGATTATTTTCTTGTGTCGATACTGTCATTAATTTCGTTAGATACTCGTTCCTAGTGTGTTCTTTCAGTTCAGCACAAATTATCTAGGTGGTTTATTTTGATGGAATATTTGATTCTAGTCTAAGCGTGAGAGTCCTATACTGCTATTTGTTTTGGATATCCTTGGAAGGGACACCAGAGCTGCTTCCTATGATTTATCAAGTATAAATAATGTCTAGTTTGGAAAGTGGCATAGATCAGTTCCCCACAGTATTGTAGCAGCATTTGATGGCAAAGCTACTTAATTTTTCTTCCGTTTAAACAACTGAGAATCCTTAACAATGTGCTGGTTTCTGTTCTGTCGTGTTTTTTCTCCCATGCAGAAAACCATGTTTGCGCTTTCACTTTTTTGCAGCATTACCATTTGTAGACGAGTTTTGTTAATAACCAAAAAAGAGTTTGGTTATCAAGATGGTCTTTAATGTGAACTTGTTTAACATTATTTAAGCCATATCTCTTTGTGAACTCTCAGATGGATACAGATTTGCATAGGGCCTCACGGGATTTCCCTTTCCCCGCTGCTCGTAGCCACATTGGAAATGGTTCGGTGGGAGAGCGCCCTGCTCATCCAGTAGCTTGTACTTTGTGCAGAAGAGCTCTATCGCCTGATAGCAACGAATTTGAGCCCATTAATGTATGCGGGGACTGTAAATTTTTGCTTCTTGAAGACCTTGGGGCCTCTACGCAAAACTCACATCGAAGGAGGCATAGTAGAGGAAGAAGATCAAGGTACCTCAGCTCCGATTCAACTGGAAACCTTTTCTCCCAACAAATGTCTCATATGATTAACCTGGTGAGGCAAAACCAACTGGCTGCTTCTGCACATGAGGATCCATCTTTAGATGGTGATGCTACCACTCTGTTTGTGCAACACACAAGCAGCCGTACAACTCCTAGTGGTTCAAGAGGATGGCGGAGGGTTCTCTCAGACACTGAAAGCGAGGGTTACGATAATTTGGATTCCATTTATGGGGAAAGTGAAACAAATGCAAGTTTGAGTCGGTACCCAGCTTTCCATGTTGAGAGTGATGCCTTTTCTTTTAGTCTGTATGGGGGTGACTCGGATGTGTCTGTGGATGGACATAGTTTCGTGGACATGGAAATGTTTATTCAACCAGATGAAGAAAGCAATCTTAACAGTGACACTGACATTGATCCTATGCATGCTGGTCTCAGCCAATGGGACACAGATGACAGAGAAGAGGAAGAAGACGACGAAGGAGATGGTGAATGGGAAGGAGATGGTGAATGGGAAGCCACTGCCGAATCTGTTGAAGCAGGAAGTCGAATTCAGAACCTTTTTATTTCAAGTCCAAATGAAGGTAATGGTCCTATTAATTGGTTCCGGAGATTTCATTCTCCTGAAAATGAACATCTGATTCATTGGAGAAACAGGCAAGTTAGACGTGCATATAATCGTAACATCTTTGCTAACTTGGAAGAATTAGAGTTATCACAGATAAGAAATCCTGGGGATTACCTTGATGCCAGAGGATTTGAGGAATTTCTTGAACATCTTGCTGAGACTGATGGTTCAAGAAGGGGAGCGCCTCCAGCAGCTTCATCCTTTGTGAAGAATCTGCCTCGCATGACCATTAACAGTGAGCACGCGAAGCATGATGCCTTAGTTTGTGCAATCTGCAAGGATGTTTTATCCGTTGGCACTGAAGTCCATCAGCTTCCCTGCCTTCACCTGTACCATCCATCCTGCATTTTGCCTTGGCTCGGTACAAGAAATTCATGCCCACTTTGTCGATTTGAGCTTCCAACTGATGACAAAGACTATGAAGAAGGGAAGTTCAACAACTACAGTGGAATGAGGATTCGTCGTGCTGATGAGGATGCTTCCTCCTATGTTTCAGATGAAGCTCAGGATTATCATCAAGGAGGAACAGAGCTGAGAAACAATTTGGAAGTGGATCCTGGCACTATTAGTTCCAACAGAGGGAGTGACAGAAGTACATGGTTCTTTCTTGCTGCTGCACCGATTGTTAGTCTAGTTGGAATCGTCCTTGTTTTATGGTTAGGAAATCCACAAGGAAGAAGATCAACCCGTCGTTCAAATTTGGCAGAGAGAGCCCTGCATCAGATTCACATCTCGACCCCCCAACCTAACCAAAGTGGTAACAGAAGCAGAAGGTGGTGGTCTCTTTTCTAGTCTACTTCCATTTTTTTATCCATTTTTCTTCACACGTTTTCGGGTGATGGTTTTCCATTTCTAATTGAAGGAGCTATTCTCAGTGGTTTGTACATACAAGTAAACATATTGATGAGTTTGTTATTTGGAATGTATCCAATTAGTGTTGTCAAGCTAGAGTTTGAAGGTGTGGCTTTTCCTACATACAAGCTTTACGTACTCTATCGACTGCATTTTCCAAGTTCAGAGAACCATTATACGCGTAAGAATTATTCATTGGCAGCCACAGATTACGTTTGCAGAATCAAATAAGCAGGATTTATAAAAAAGGATCTCAGTAGAATCGATACAAAATGAAAATTGAGGTGAATGAAAGTTCAAATGTGTCTTCTAACAAATGGCTCGTAAGGCTAATACTGTACATATCGCAGTCACCACATCGGTGCATTTCCCTTTGGCGAAAGTCGGCTAACTCTATAGCTATAAACAGATCAACTTTTCAAGAAATAGCGATGATGCCAGTAAAAAACCATAGCAGTAATATGTTGCTGCAGCTTCTTCTTAGAAGAGGATGTTGATATAAAGAGTAATCCATCCAGCCATGGAGAAAACAGCAAAAATATGAACCCAAAATAAGACGGCAGCAGACTCCCTTCCACAACCTCTTAGATTGGCAACAGCACCTTAAAACAAACAACAAATGCATATGATATTTTTCTTCAAAAAAAAATAAATAGGAGTTCTTTGAAAAAAAAAAAAGTTTACATTATACCTAACAAGAAGAATAACAAAACAGCTAAGCAACCATGGTTATACAGATTGAAATACAGATTTCAACAAAGATCTTACCAGATAAAACAGAGGTAGGCATAGTATGCTGAAGAAGTAAAACAAACTTGAACATTTTATCATCGGCAGGAAGAAACCCGAGTTTATCAGCCAATGTAACGATGCCAAGTCCTGTAGGGGGCACTAGAAGTAACCGAGCAAAAACAATAGCTGCAGTTGTTCTAAAACCAAGTTTAGAACTTCCTGGTCCTGTAAGCAAAAACAAAAGCAATAAATGAAATTTGAAGAGGCATGTAGCAGAAAAGAATTTTTGGTGGTCTGGAAGTGAATTTACCATCAATAAGATTGCCTCCCAATGCCAACAAAATGCAAGGAATCATAGCTTCCCTGGTGGCCATAAATATTATAAGTATCAATTCATAAGAAAAGGTCTATCACCAGCCACCCAATCACATATTGAATGTCAAACATATTGCAACACAAAAATGCAAAGAGAATGGCAGGAAACCATAGATAAGAACATACCCAAGAATGTTGCAGCTGTCAGTAAAAAAGTAAAGTGGACCATCTTCTGTAAAAATCAATTTCTTGAAAAATGGCACTGCACCGAGTAACATGGCGAGGATCTGCAGTAAATTTGTGCTCACATATTGAATTAAATAACAAAGATGGAAATAATATACTCTTTACAAAAATGCTTACAACAAAATGGAAATTAAGAAGAGACACTAAGTAGAACCACATGTTTTTTATAAATTTAACAGACAAAAAATCATTAAAAATTAAAAAGATGCAACCTTGGTTCTTCTCTAAGAAATTAAAACTAGACTTGATGTGGTCAAAAGTAATGAGTTTTCTGCTGAGATATTGAGAAAATCGAAGCGTTGAATGACAAGGTAAAACTTACCGAAGCAATAATAGCTGGTTGAAGGATTTGCTTCAGCTTCAACTTTTCATATAGAAAGGCTAGAAATAATTTAATCTGCAGTGAAAAATACAAAGAAATGAACCCAAAGTTTAAGAGAAGTGCATGTGTACAATAATAAAATTGGATGAAAATCTCACCATAAAAACTTGGACACAAATAAACAAACAAACAAACCTATTATCATTTGTCAACCAGAGACAAACAACATGACTCAATGTGTCAATGTTTTACATGAAATTGAACATGTTATGCGTGCTTAATTAAGGAATGCCTGTCCATTGCTGACTAACCTTTCCCACTCTGGAATTATTCGAATCTTCTGGTAAATCCTCGTGTGCAATAAGCGGAACTTGTACTTGATCTGCAGCTCCAACTGGCAGTGTTCTCTTGATGGGTACTTCGGCATCCTCAATATCAAAATTTCCCTCTGGAGGAGGTGCTAACATATGAAATACATATGTGTACAGGATGATTGCACCAACCTAAAACACACAAATTTATGGTTCAATAAGTTAATTGCAGGGATTTCTAAAAGTACACAAGACCGAGAATCATAGCCTCATGATTTTCCCAGGACAGTTTAGCTTACATCACTAATTGCAATTCATAAGTAGGAGGAATAACAATAGCAGTACTGTGTACTGATGATAATAAAATAGTAATGATCAAACTGCAAACCTACCCATTGGCCAAACGAAATATAAGCAGTGCCATTTATGCTACATGTTTCTGAGTCACCAAAAGGGTTGGATGAATCTCTACATAAAGCCGCAATCAGAACAAGGGGCACATTCCCAATATTTCCTGCATTTAAATGTCAACATCACTCCGTCAGAAGTTTTGCATCATTAACACCTATAACGAAAAGTTTGGACCACAAATAGAAACAGAAAATGCATACTACTATCGTGTAGTAGAAATTCCATTACAGTCGTTTACTATCTTTTCATTCCTCACATTTAAATTTCAACAATATTATAGGCAATGCAAGAACTATTGGACGCAAAAATGCAGAAATTGTGAACTGCATAAAATATTTCAGAGAAGTGGCTTACCAATTGCAATTTGTATGATTGAGAACTTGAAGAACGGGTATGGAGGGCGAACAATGGATACAACAATGAATCCTATTATAGAGCCTGCTACAGCAGCCAGAACAACATTGACAGGAATAAACCACCTTCAATAATAATACATCAGTGTTACTAACGAATCTAGGATCTCTGACTGAAATAACACAATCAGAAGGAAAGATAAAAAATAGTAACCACTCCAACATTTTCTTCAATGTCACAGCTTGTCCTAGTTGTGAGAATATCAAACAAGGAAGTAGCAAAGAAAAAACAAGCTGCACAACAAAATTGAAACAACGAATCAGCATTAGATATTAAAACCAAGTATAAAAGGAAACAATCTTAGTCAACATTAGTTACCCCATTTAAGAGTTTTCTGCCACTAGCTGGTAAAATGTTAACATACTTAGAAGCCATAACAAAACCCAAGAAGCACATTGTGAAAACTTTGGCAATAGGTAGAACTGCAATGGAGATGGAGGCAAATATTGATTCTCCCTCAACATTGTCCGCGGCAGTGGAGATTACTGATTGAAACCTTGCCATATTGAGCGGATATATCACTGATCAGAGTCAACTTAACTCCTTGAACATTCACCGAGTCTGCTCGAAACTGCAGACTTTCCTTATTACCTCCTTTGACTGCATATAATAACAATTTAGCAAACTAAACAATCCTAAGATATCAAGTCAAATCAACACGAAACAAAGATTCAAACTTTACAAAAAATGAAGCCAAAACCTTGTAAAAGAAGTGAACTTTCCAGGAATTAAAGCTTGAGCAACCTCAGCAACCGGTAAAAAATAAAAATTACTCCGGTTAAAACAATCTCCTCCTGCAAAAAAAAAAAAGTAAGAGAAATTTAATTTTAATGGCAGCAGGTGATGAATAAAAACTAAAACATGAAGCAACATCAGAAAGAAACAGAGACAGTATCCAATAAACAACAAGATAATGCATCTGAGTAAATTGCAAGATGATAAAAAAAGCATGGAAGAATAGAAAGAAAAGGAAATATGCAGAAACATACAATTGTAATAAAAGAAGAAAGGAGAAACGTTAATGTTGGAGAGTGGAAGGAGGTGAGTTTTGTTTGGTTTTGGAGGTGGCAATTGAATATGGATGGATGCGTTGTGAACCTCCTTCGTCCCGTCCAATTCAACTCCACTTTGGACTTCAACACAAACCGACTACAATATGAATTCTAATAGCGTCAGGTCAGCTAATATTATTATAATAATAATAATTGAGTTGAGTTGGCATTGGTTTATTTGACTTGTTTTTATTGAGATTTAAATTAAAGAGAATCAATCTGTTGACGTGATTCTTCTGGACTTGCCCTCAATTTCGGGATTTTTCATTATGCCACCGAGGTTATGAAAGTAAATTTCCCTTTTTTTTAATATTTTAAATACCAAAAAGATAGATCCAATAATTCATGAATTTATGGTTGAAGGGGTCATGTAGTGTTCGTAAATAAAAAGGAGGGAATTTAAGACCGTACGATTAAATAGCAATGGTGAATATTAATTTCTGATTACTAAATGATTGATGATGTGAAAAATAGTGTGTATTTTAGATTATTTGATGTGTAGCCAATTGTTTTATCGGTTAAAGTTCCTTTACTGAAATAATTGAGTTTAGTGGGTGTAATATAATAAGATTTGGTGGGTTCTTCTTAATCATTTCATTCATGTAAGGTGAAAAGAAGTTGGGCTTAAAGCTCATTTTTATGAAAAACTCACAAGTGCCCTTGGCTTTAAACATGTATGTGTGTGTCTCCCAATAATGGAGTAGACATGAAAACAGTGAAAAAGAAGTGGTTAGACGAATGAATGTTGGCTTCGATTTGATGTATCTTCCAGTCCACACAAAACAGGGTTGAAATTAAGTTGGGAGGAGGAAGGAATGGTAGTTCAACATTTGCCAAATCAAACGTTCAAAATAGATATAATATAACATATGTCATTGTAAAATCAAAATGTAGATGGTAGAAATGAATGATAAAAATATATAAGTTAAAAAAAATAAAATAAAAACTAAAAAATACACGATAAATAAAAGTGATAATATAAATATGTATGATAAGATAAGAGACGGGTCTATTTGTTTTCTTTATATAAATTGATTGATGGGAAATCAGAAATGGAGTGTGAAGATAGAAATGGCACAACTGCCATATGTAGTAATGTAGGGTATAGATAAGGACATTGGGAAGAAAGGTTGGTACGGTGGGAAAGTGATGGTTTAAAAAATGGTTGGGGTTTGGGGAATTGCAAGGTGGCTTCGATTTGAATTGTGAATTACAATAGGATTTATCGTCAAATATCTTCTTCTTCCTCTTCTTCTGTGTTCTCGGAGTCTGTGTGGTTTCGTCTCAATATCAATCGCATCAGTTGAGTGTTTCATTACATGTTGGATGGATTTGACACCAATTCACGCACGCAATTTCCTCAAGTCACTTATGTTTGCTTATTTCTAATTTTCCATCACTATATATATACATCCCATCCCATCACTTGACTCTTCTCTCTGCTTTCACAATCTAATTAATTACTTGTTTGACATATGAACCCACTGACGTACTTGCTTCCAATTTTCTTTTGGTTATTATATACTATTTTTTAAAAAAAATTACTATTCTCATAAATTTTGAAGCCCATTTGAGGGCTCCTCTTGAGTCATCAAACAGCCCACAAGTCTTTTCTGTTGGATAAAAGGCTCGGTCCATTAAAACAATATAAATGACTCTGTTCGATGTTGTTTATGGAGAGAAGGAAGAGAGTTTATTCATAGAATTGTTCTACTGATTTACATAAAGCATTTACACATATTTATAGGCATATTTTCATATTAAAATTCAAATGTAAATTTAAAAAACAAATTTTTTTTGGTAACCAAAATAATTTTATTAAGCAAAGAATTACATCGTGATAGCTTTACAAAATGTTTGTATTTTCTCATAGTTTGCACAACCGAGCTTGGGTTTACACCTGGCCAAAGAAGTTGAACAACCTATTAAGAAAATTCACCCTCAAACACCTGTGTATATTAATTCAAACTAAGAGCAAACAAGTTTCTATCTCAAGAGATCAAAATACTATCAAACTCTATCACTTTAATTCTTACAGTATTGACAATCCTTCTAACTATATGTTCAACATTCAACTGGACTTGTCAAAAAATTAGTTCATTGCGAGCTTTCCAAACATTATAAACTGTAAAGCAAAATAGTAGACGACTTGCTTTACTGAGAGTGCTTTTCCCCTTGGTTTTCCTGGTAAAGTCACTTACTTCTCTTCTCCATGGCTTTCTCCCCCGCTGGATGTGACATATGCGTAACACTCCATCCCAAACAGCTGGAGAGGTGGCACACTCAAAGAAAATATGGTCAACTGACTCAGTGAATTGTCCACACATTGCACATAAACCATTATCAACCATGCTCCATTGATACATGCGATCTTTTGTAGCTAGTCTGCGCACCAAACTCAATCAAGCAATAAAGTTATGTTTAGGGACATGGCTTGGCCCCCAAACTAGGGAAAACAAAGGGACTTTACCTTTTTTAGCTCTGAGTTTCTCCCATGCCGATTTAATTGAAAATATGCCCGAAGGAGTAAACTTCCACAATATTCTGTCAGGACTGTGCCGCTGCAATTGTATTTGTTCAATCTGACACTTCAAATCAGGCTCATCATGTAGAACATTAGTAAGAGACCAAGTGCCATTTCGACATACATCTGCACATTTGGCAAATTTAGAAACACTTGAATGCCGAATATTCACATCTGGTTTTATCTCCTTAATAGATTTGCCGTTTGCCCAAGGATCATGCTAAAAGGAAAAATCTTTTCCATCGCCCATCTTATACTCATAACAATGACCATAAACCACTTTCAATTTGAGAAGATTCCCCCAAGACCAACTACAGTCAGTGATTTTGGTTATACCCAAAAAACTTAGCCTCTTTAACTTATGTGAGATAATCCAAGTGGCCCACAATGATTGCTTTGTAGTGATTATTTCCCAAATTTTCTTACCAAGTGCCGCCTTGTTCCAAGTATACAAGTCTTTTATACCCAATCCTCCTTCGCTTTTGGGTTTACATACTTGGTGCCATGCCACAACGTAGTCTAAAGAGTATAGAGAGCTCAAAGGAGATTTTGGATATAAGATCACACAACATTACTACTCAGCGCAAGCATTGAAAGGCTTGTTTGTCCACTGCACATTCTGCTCCCCAAACCAAATGGCGTATAAGCATGCGGGTGCTTGCAAGCTTCACCCACACCATTCTCTCTTCAATAATCTGTGTCTCTGCTTCAAATGACATCCAAATGTCAACTGCTCTTGGGACTATAAGCTCACCCAAAGGTTCTCTATCTTCAGGTCAAATCCTGCTATTATTACGCTCCTCTGCTATGATGTTCATCGTTGTATCAGATTCATATGTTTTGTTCTATGTTTACTGTCATTTTTGTTATTGTATAACATTAAATAAATTGCTCCACCATAAAAATTGAAATCAAAACCCTCCAAACCAGAATGAAAGGCACTCACCTACTCGCCCGTTTCATAAAATTTGAAACGCATGAGAACAAAAGATAATGCATTTCAAATGTCTAATTAACGTGTTTTGCATGCATTAAACGATGGACGACTACATTTAAACTTTGAACGTCAAAACAAGTTTTATGATCAACTGTACATTTTTGACTGTCAAGAATAAAGACAATTAACCATACATTTTTTTTTCTTCGTTGAATATAATATTATTCTGTATGTGATATAACTGGACAACAAATTTGGACTAATTCAGAAATGTGGGATCGATGGAAACAAAAAACGACTACTTCAGAGAAAATGAACTTTTACAATGAGCAATAGCTGCTTGAATAGAGTTGTCTGGAGCGCACATTTTGTAATTGTTGTTATGATTTGGGGATGAACTTGGACTGCTCTTCATTTTGCTATCCTTTCTTCTCAGGCTGACTCCAATCGCCTCCAATACTCCTTTAATTGCTTCCATATTTATGTCTAACACTGTTTTCGACCTCTCCCTATTAGTGCTCTTTGCCACCACCCACTTATCAAATGGCTTCATTAGACTCTTGCATCTTAAGCCTGTCTTTAGCTGCCTTTGGTACGCCTTCTTGTTCAACGATGCTACCAATCTCCCTATGTTGATGGATCGAAGTTTTATTAGGAATTTCATGATGCCTCCAGTATTTATTGACGCAATATTGGATTCCTTCCTCGTCCTGCACGTTATGATTATGGTTATTAACTCTTAATAATTCAGAAGATATTATCAAATGGTTTACCTTTTGCTCCGAACAAGTTGAATGTCATTGGAGGCGCATTCTCCAGGTGATTGCGATGTTGGCCTCAAAGCCAAAGAAGACATGAAGGCATTAACAAAACGATGAAGCAAACTTGGCAACTCCATCTTTCTTGCATCTTCACTACTACCACTTTCACTGATCCTTTGCGAGCTTGGCGTTGGATCCCAAGGAGTGTCAGCAGATGAAGAGCTAAACCTCATGGTTGAAGAAGAGGGTGATGCAGTGGACGTGATTATTGAATCACAGTAGTCGGTGGAAACAGAGAGGTTTTGAAAGGGAAGAGTGCTGGAAGAGAATGAGATACGAAACTCAACATCATCTTTGAAATATGAGTATTGTTGGTCTGCATGGTGGTGAGTTGGGGTTGGTCCAAGAGATATTTCTATGTATGATTCATCATCACTATAACACAAATCATAAAGGTCGGAGAAAACCACCGAAGAGGTGTTAAAATCGCAGGAGTTTCCGAATGAGAAACTTTCTTCCAACTCTGGTTCACCTCTGAAAGTGATGCTTTGCTGCATAGTGATAGATACTACCAAGTTATGAACTCACAGATAGTTCTGAGATATTTTTGCTACACATATAAATTAGTTGCTGGGGATGGCAGAAGTGTTTGAGATATTTTGGAGATTCGATGTGCTTCAATCTTGAATTGCTGGTACCTGTAAACTAGAATAAACAAGGTAATACAGATCAGGAAGATCAGAGTTGTTAGAGGAGTGAGGATATTGGAAGCATGTGGCTGCATGCCTGTGCTTACATTTCACCCTTGCCAGCTTTATATTCCATTTCCATGTATCCCTAATGGATCACAGAGTGCGAAACCTGCATAATTTTTCCCTTTTCTGAGCTACTTGATTAGTTAATAGTTATTTGAGGTTGAACAATGTGTACAAGATTAATGCATTATATATATATATATATAGTTTGAAAAGTTATTCAGAATAGAGCAGCGAGACTTTTTTTAACCATAAAATAAATCAACCAACTTCCGTAATTCAGGATTTGGGTCTTATTATAATTTCATTTTTGTTACACAGACAATGACCGCATAGAAATGGTATAATCCCCTGTTTCCTGCAACATTTTGAGAGTTCCCTCATAGTGTGGAGTCACATGTAACAATTATGAAAACAGCAGCTTCTAGTTGCCAAGAACATTTGAATACTAGAGAGAGAATATATGAAAATGAAGAACATGTACATGTGTACTTTTTGTTTCTTTTGTTTTTTTGTGGAAAACATATATTGAAACAGATGTGGATCTAAGGTAATTTGAATAACCTTTCTTTAGATAAAGAAAAGATGGAAATTATTGAAAATAGTACACAGACAGTATTGAGATATGAGGAAAACTATATATATCAGGAGCTACGCACAAGAACACCTCGCATCATGTCCTTAAATTCAAAGAAATCGACTTGTCCATCTTGGTTACGATCGACACTACATATCATTTGCTCTACTCTACCAATCTCAGTTGCTTCTGGCAATCCAAGTTTTTTCAATACAACTTGCAACTCATGTGCAGATATATATCCATCTCCATCCTCATCAAACACCTTAAAAGCCTCGCTTAGGTCAGACTCCTCTTGAGACTGATCTTCACCATTTTGATCACCCTCATCACACCCGAAAAATGTGTCTCCCAAGGACTGATGAAGGGCAACAAAGTCTTCAAATTCAAGGCCAGTGTTGCCTTCTCTAATGTAGGATTTAATGGTAGACCCTAGCTCAGAAAAGTCAGCTTCAAGGCCAAGAATGGTAAGTGCTTGGCTGATTTCTTTGATGGTGATCATGCCATCTCCGTTCTTGTCAAAGAGATCGAATATGCGGCGAAGACGGAGAGAGTTGAGGCTGGGGCTACGTAGCCTGAAAGAGGAAGAGGGTGAGGTTTTTTTCAGCAAGGAAGATTGTGCTTCCATATTGTTGAGGGTTATGGAAGGAAGAAAGTAAAATAAAAAGAGATGGGAAATGGAGTTAATAATATGGCATTAATTAGCAATGTGGAAGAAGAAGAAGAAGGGAAGGATGATATAAGAGGCGAAGCGTGTTTAGCGGCGTTGGCCTTGTTTGACGATTTCACATATGCATAGGGCATCTTAAAGTCTACGTTGACACTGCCTTGCCTTTCATTTGCTTCCTGTAATATTAATGGCTTTGTGTCTCATTCCAATTTATAATCTTGGCTTAATATAGAAGTTTGCGATTGGGAACATGGGGATGCTAATGGCAGCCACCCCCACCAGCCCAAGTTGCACACAAGGCACCAATACTTTCTCGTTTGATTCCAACTATTGCCTTTGAATATTCTGATTACACTCCAATGACATGAGTTTCCATTTCTGGTTATGGAGATTGGTTTCCTTCAGGATCAACAAAACCAAAATCAAATTTCTTAAAAAAAAACTGATCTGATACATGGCACATAAATAAATTGATATGAAATATGAGTTCATCATATTTGTGCTCATTATACAATAAGACAAAAACTTAGACCAATTCAGTCGAAAAAAATTCACTACAAATCTCAAATATATAATATACATCAAATTTATGAAATTTCTGTTTTTTTGGTCGGTTTTTGGTTTTCATTGAACCGAACAAATCTAAAGAATTTTATAAAAACCCAAATTAAACTGACCGAAAAAAATACAAATAATTGATCCTAGCCAATTTTTTCCTGTTTAATTTTAGTCAATTCATTCCATTTAATCAAATATTGAACACTCCTATGTTCAAGAGAGGAATGGTTTTTTTTTTTTTAAAATCTGGAGAGGAATGGTTTGAGTGAATCAAGACGTGAAAAGATAGAGAGTGTGTTATTGTATAGTTGCCATCATTTAAGTTACAACTGAAAATTTTTTATCCGAAAATATAATTTGCAAGTACACGATTATGATACGACAAATTATGCAAATTCAATTTTTTTAATGGTCAGAAACAACATGGCAAATTACACTAACACTATCAAAAACTAAAATTCTAACAAAATTACCAGTTTTGAAGTATGTAAAATTGATATACAGTTTACATAAAATTGATATTTAGTTTAAAACTATAAAAATTTATATAAATGTTAACCTTTAAAAATTCCATAAAAACATAATAATGTAATATATATATTAAATTAGAAGTTTGTATTAAGTGTAAATTCAAAAAAATGATATAAATTTATATATGTAAATATTTAAATCCATATATAAATTTTATATTAATTTTATATCTACAAAAAATCAATTCTGTACGGCATACAATTAAAAAAAGTAAAAAAATTACTTTACAAGAATTTTTTCAATAATTTTTTTTACAGGGATCTAATTTCTTCAAATGAAAAAAAACTAATGTACATAGTATGTAATTAAAATCAGATAATTATATAAACTACTATATTTTGAGTTTGAAATGATAAGAATATCAGTGTATATTTGTTCATTTTTGTTAATGCCAGATTTTAGTGCACAATTATATGAATGCCCTATTTCATGTTTAAAAATGCAAAAATATTACATTTTGTTCTCTATACATATGAACAATAATGAACAACGATGAACACTAAACATATATATAAACATAAACTATCATTTTTACAATTTTAAATTCAAAATTAAGCATTTCATATTTTCAAAACTTGAACTGACATAAAAAAATGAACAAACATACGATAAATATCTATCATTTCAAACATAAATTTCTTCAATCCTCTAATTTTTCAAATTAAAATTAGACACCTGCAAGCCCATGTATTGTAGTCGAAACCAGACCCAGCCCATGGTGAGGGTGTGGACTGTGGAGTGAGTGGCTGAGTTGCTTCTTTATTAGGAGCTAATAAAAGTGTGAGACTCGCACCCCTAAATAACAACTCAGCAATACCTTTTCTCTTTCAATTTTCCCTCTGCCGCCATATCTCTTTTTTCCCTTCTTCTCCGGTAATTACCTCTCTTTAACATTTCCAACCTATGCCATATTTTTACAACAATAAGTTGTCTGTTCCTTTATATGTTTTTTTTTTCTGCATTAGGGTTTTCAATAGTTGTGAGTTTAGATTAGAGTATTGAAATGCATGACTAATGGATTTTGTTAATTGTATACTTTTTTCTCAGGTGTTCTTTACTTTTTTTAGTGCTAGCTTTGGCTTATGGATTCTGAATCTTGTGTATGTGTTACGAAGAAAATTAATGATGCTATCCTGCAGTCGTGTCATGCTTTAGAGAGTACTGCTCAACCATCTTTAGAACCTATTACTCCTGATGCAACTAAAGAAAATGGTGATTTCCCTGTAGATTTAAGTTCACCGCTTAGTGTGGCGAAAAGGGCACCTAAAATGCTCAACTTTGATGTAGATGGCAGCGGGGAAAGGGGTTTGTTTGATTGTTCTGATGGTTGTACTAGTCCTCGGACGCCAAAGGATGGTGTTTTCGACCCTTTTGCGCCTGGTCCTGATGATATGGTCTTGGCTCCTTTCTGTAGAAAACACTACAATGAAACTAGAGCCAGAGTGGCACGCCGGCTTGATTTTGGTTCCTCTTTCAAGGCTAAGGAGTATTCAGTTTATTGTGAGGATTTGAAGTTGTTTACTGATGAGGAAATTTTTAAATCGGTTTATGAGAATCTCTTGGAAGCTATTCTTTCTAACCAGGCAGAGGATGCTCTGGCTGAAATTTCAAAGTCAGAATGGGATTCTGATGATTGTCAAACACCTCCCTCTGGTCCTCAGCTAAATGGCAATGCCGAAACCTGTCCCGGTGCTCCGCGGATGGCAAAAGATAAAGCTTGGAGTATACCTAGCAATAAAGATTTGGAATCATTGTCCAGGAAGCTAGAATTCTAATAATAAAAGGGTCTGTGTCCTCTTCTTTTAGACGAGGACATGATCTCTGCTGCCAACTAATTTAATTGTTAGAAGGCCTTAATGTTTGTGTCTGTAAGTTGTAACTTGTTTGTGGTCTTCAAAAATTGTTTTAACTAGGAGTAGTGCAGATCACAGTGTAGTAGCAAAATTGTATAGTAGCCATTGACGCATTAGTTGTCTGGTCAATAGGCAAATGCTTGATTACTTTGGCAGAAGCATTGGTGTTTCAAATTGATGTTCGTGGCATATTCATATTCATAGTAATTATGAATGTCTTCAACTTTCTGATTAGGTTAGCAGTGTTTCTGAGCTTATAATAATTGTAATGATGGAAAATAGATAGTGGATTATTTGCAGAACTTTTTTTTGGTGCAGAACTTTTTCATTTTCCTTTTTCCTTTGCTTCTACGGAATTGCATTGTGCTTTGTATTTCTATAAATGGATTGAATAAAGTGATGAAAGACAGAAAAAAAGTCGTCTTTTGTATCGCAAAAAAAATGTATTTATTTGTATATACAAAAAAGGATGTAAATCTCCTAAGAAGAGCTATAGATTGGTGACGAATCACATGAATTCGTACGAACCAATACAACGATATGTCTGTGAACGCTATGGAGAGCACAAAATTGAATGCACAAGTAGGCTAATTAATTACTTAAAACTTAGTCTTTGTCTTGCACTGCTGGTTTTCAATCTTGAGGGCTTGAATGGAAATGGTGAACTGGCAAACAGAAGTAGCAACAGCATTCTTCTTGAATATCCCCAAGAAATTAACCCTGCCTGGAATATTTGTACTTGCTGTCATAACAAGTTGTCCAGACATTATATCACTGATAAAAGATGTAAAATTTGATGCAAACTTGTCCGCTTCTAAGGTAAGCCGGCAAGCGAGCTTTTCTGACCCCTTGGATGGTATGAGTCCAGCAGAAAAATCAGCTTCTCCCACCTCCTTCTCTCTGTACATAAGTAGGCTCTTGCCAGGGTCATGCTTGAAGCTAGCTAGATTTGGATTCTTGACCAGAAGCATCAAGTCGAGTGTAATGTTCAGCTCGATCTTGATAATCGGGAACGAGATGCGTGGAGAGACACCGTCGACAGTAGCTGAAAGTAGCTCCGTGCTGGGTTGTTTTGGCTTGAACACGGTGAGTGCTAGTATTAGAGCTATAACAAAAAGCAGCAATAACAAGAGGAGGATTGCAACAGTGACACAGAGACACCGACGTCTCTTTGCTTTGGGAGCTCCCGTAGCATTTTCTGTCATTCTTCTTTTGATGCCTGTTGGGATGTACTGAAAGATAAATACATGAATATAAGCACAGGATGTAAATAGTTATAGCGACATGTGAACGGAGAAGAGTCATAAGGAGATGATGTTAGGAGTTGGCCATAAATGCATTGATGCGCTAGATATCTAACATGATTAATACCGACAAATTAAGGAGTTATAACGAGGTCTTGGTAGTTGGCAGATTAACAGTGATGCCCGGTCTCTTTCAACTCTACCAAACTGTATCATATCACTTGCACTTTCAACTGACTAAATCATAGACGTTATCAGTTCTTTGGGAAACTCACTAGGCCAATGGAATCACATTAGCATTCATTTCTTTTGAAAATAAGAGTTTTAAAGTCCTGTGGCATGTGTTGTTGAGTAAGCATACAATTTTACATTAGCATACATTTCTTTTGAAAATAACAGATAGGAATGTCGTACCTTTTCTGTGAGCTGTTTTACATTCCTGAATTGGTTCATCTGACAGACCTTGAAGCTCACCAATCTTGGCAAAACAAGATGGCTATTCGAGGCTTCACCAGAGTTTGTCTCTGCTTCTTTGTCATCATGCAGGCATTTTGACAAGTAATTCTAAGACAAAGGTCACGAGACTGGACTATATCATACAATTTTATTTTTTTATGGCAGATAACAATCTTAATTTTATTCCTATTGAACAAAATAAAGAATACAGTATTGTATAATGTATACTCTTCCTGATTTGATGAAATAAGCCTCTTTAAAGCTGAGAATTTCATATCATCTAACAATAAACTTGTGAATGCTTAGCTTTAAATGATACTAGTATTTACTATTTGATCAAATATTCATACAACTGCTTCTTATATGTGCTTCCTCATCAATCTCGTGACAGTAAAATCCATATAAGAATCAGAGCATCTGTAGAACAGGAAACACAACACCATATCTCATTCAATATAAAAATGACACTACCATGTACGTATATACTTGTCTGAGAACATTTGTTCACATTAACAATCAAGATTTGTTTCTGTATCTTCACAATCTTAGAGCAATCTGATGAATTATTTTCCCAACAAAACAAAAAGTGAAAAAGCACAAATATTGATAACAAGAACGTCAAATATTGAAAAAAAAATCAACAAAGCCAGAAACTCTGCACCTAACCATCTTTAAACTAATCACAAAAAATATGAAAAGGGCATAAAATGATACATGAAAAGACTAAAACTTGGTACTGTACTTGCATTTCTGATCAGCAATGCTTGCATTGGAAACAATTACATTAAAATCACAAGACGAGGAGGAGAACACATGAACCTTAAAAATATTAAAGATTGAAACTTTTCCTGAAATTGTGGTAAAAGTATTAAAAGGCAAAACACCCCCCATAACATCTGAATAAACCTGAGAATCTGAAAGCAATCGATCTGCCATCAAGGTTAACGTAACATTCATATGTTTAGTTTCATCTGCTGATATTTGTCCAGCTGGAAGAGGAACATCACCAACTTGACGCCCTCTATAGTTCAACAAAGCTGAGCCATTTTCATAGCGAAAGCCAAATTTGTTGGGATTGTTGACGGAGAGATCCACGTTCAGAGAGAGGTTAAGGTTGACCCTGAGGCTTAAAATGTCCAAAGAAGGGTTGAGGTCTCGGAGGGAGAGTGTGTTTATGGTAATAACTGGACGTTTGGGTTTGAAAACTGTTAGGGATAGTACTAGTATGATCAGAATGATTGTGATGAGTATTGCTGCTGTTATTCCGAGACATTTATATCTTGTTTTGCGTTTGTGTAGCTTTGCGGATTCCAGTCGTTGGATTAGTTTGGAGTCAGAGGTATCTGCAGGGTGCATCATGGTTTCAGGTTTATTGAAATGTTTGAGGTTGGAAGATTTTTGTTTGACGTTAGGAATGAAATTAACAGAAAAGTTTGTGTTGCATGCAGATGAAACAAAGTGCGTATGTTTGGATGCAATGGAAACAACTCTGCGTATTTCTTAATTTAGTGGGTGTGGTGTCTTGGTCTCTAATTTAGGGCATCAATAATGTAAACCCTTTTATCAAGGTCCTAACTCAGTATTTCACTAATTTTTTATCTATAAATTTCAACTCTTTAAAATCTTCCTAATGCTATAAACCTCATCATCCACTTTAATACTCAATTAATTCGGACCCACAATTATTATATTTTTTATATCACACCTATAGATATATAAAATAATTTTTATATATTACCAAAAATAATAATAATATGAATTTCATAAAATAAATTTTATTAAATATTAAAAGATAATATAAATTTTTATATATTACTAAAAATAATCAAATAATATAAATATTTTATTTAAAAAGTATATAATTAAATAGAAAATTTGGTAAAAATATGAATATAATAAATTTAGTAAAAAAAATAGATTGAAATATTTTTGAAAATTCTTAAAATTACTATTATTTAAATTTTTATGTCATAAAAACTATAAAAATAAAATTCATGTCATTCGTATCGTGTCTAATTATATACTCATTTATTGTGTTATCGTGTCAAATATTATAAATTCTAATATATATACTATAAAAATATTATTATAAAATATAATATATATAAATATTTTAAAAAATATTAACTTTTTACAGACAGAGTCCACAAAAAAGTGAACCCCACCATTTGTAGCGCTTCACCTCCACCAACTCAGCCTCTCCCTAATAGGAGAGGCTTTTGTGAAGCAGCTCAATGGGGTCATGAACCCCCATTAGAAATGCTCTGAGTTCTCTCTCAACTACCTTTCACTTATTTCTTCTCTCTAACTAACTGGATCTTTCTCTCAACTCTGTTGGTTCAAAAATTGAGCAAGAAACTTAGCCCTTTTACTCTCCCTGCTCTCATTTTTTTTTCTTCTTTCACGGCAGTGGCCAGACCAAAACAGAAACAACTATTACAGGAATTCCTGCAGGGTTGGTGGGGATCACATGCCCCCACCTCCCCCGGTTTAGGTCCGTCCCTGGTTTAACATATAATTCTATCGCATTACTCAAGATATTTTTTTTTTACTTTTATTGTTTACTCTTATTATTTCAATTATATTAATTAAAATTTACTCTTATTATTTCAATTACATTGTTTTAAATTTACGCGTATTATTTAAATTACATTATTTTATATTAATTATTATTATTTCCATCATATTATTCTTTTTCATCTTATTTTTTCTATAAAAATTTATCAAAACCAATAAAATTTCATTCTATTTTTTGTTTATATTTTATTTTAAATTTACACAATAAAACTAAACATAGAATTGCTTTTTATTTTGTAATGTTCACATTTTCTATCGAATTTAGACGGAATCATTTCCGTCAAAATTCAATGGCAATATGAATAACTGGTATGACATTCCAGGTCCATTTTTCAACAAATTTTGACTGAAAATTTTTCGTCGATATTCGACGGTATGCCAACCAGCCATTATCTCCGTCGAATTTTGATGGAAACTTTTCCAACAAAATTCGACACAACTCTGGTCACCGGTCCGACGATACATTCCGTCGACGTTTGATGAAAATGTTTTTCGTCGAATTTCAACGTTAATTACTGTGGAAATTCGACGGAAATTTCATTTCCAACAATTCTTTTTCCATCAGTCACTTTCAGTCAAAATTTGATGGAATTTTTTCTTTGTTCTGTCAAAATTTGACAGAATATGGCCAATGATTTTTTTACATTTTTTGTAGGGTAACCGGTAATCAAAATGAAAAAAACGATTGGATAGTGAGTTCACAATTCGAAAAACAATTTTAAATTAAGAGCAAAAAAATTAAGAGATGGTTGGAAATGCCTTTTAGAACATTTTTAACAATTGTCCGATGTTAAGAAAATTACATATTAAAATTTGTGAATTAGAACTAAATAAAATTTAAATGAAATACTAGAAATTAGAATAAGAAAAAATATTATATAATAAATAAGAGTTCAATTAAAATATTTTAAATATAAGAGTCAAAGAAGTGTCTTTGACCATTTTTATTAATATCATAAACCAAATATATTTGTGTTCTAAGGTGAAACAACAAGGCATTGAAGATGAATAGAATATTTTTTAACATAAAAACTGTTTTTATTGAAAACTTTGTTTTATGTTATTAAATTTAAATTATTTAAATTAAGTTTATTTTTTACTGTATATATCTTAAGTCCGTATTTGAACTCATGGTAAAGTAAAAATCGACTTATATCGGATTCGGATTTAGGATAATGTAAATTTGAATCCGACCAAATTCGAAATGGATATTGATTTTAATATCTCTATTTGTTACAAATTCATTTATATCAAATACGAATAGTAATAAACCGATCAAAAACCTGTAGGTATTTTATTATAGAGTGTCCACTTTCAACACTGCTAGAGTATGTGTGTGATTTGGCTAAGTGAATGGAGAAAAATTCATGAATAATGGTCTAAATCTAACAAAACTGGTTAAGTCCACTGAAGTACGTAAATATTAAACAAGATCAATGGTAACGGTCATTAAATAGAAGGACGTTATAGACATTACGATCATTGATAGAAAGTTACAGATGATACGGTCATCAATAGAAAGACGTTACAAATGTTACGATTATTAATAAACAGATGTTACATACGTTATGTTCAATGATATTTATTATGCACACTCTATATAAAGAAATTCAGAAAACATTCAAAGGTACATTCTTACCACTCAAAGCAAACTATAGAATTATTATTCAATTATTAACTTGAACGTCGGAGTACACCCGAATGACGAGCCCAACCTCTGATCGTATTTTATTTTGCGACTTAGTGGTGAGACGTCGTTGCTAAATTGATGTATCTTGACAGTTACCAAGCATGTCAAAATTATAAAAGAAGTTTCGAAACCATTTGATGCTTTCCTCCTCCAAACACATGGCCAATGACAAGCCTCCCTCTTCGGTTGTACTTGACAAGATGTGTCCTTTACCCTCCACTGGACTTGCCCCTTTGAAAAGAAAAGGTCTTCCCCATCCAAAATCTGCATCTCTGAATGGTAATCTTGACCAACTAACAATTTTAAGGTTTGGACTATTCATAGAATCAGGTCCTAGCCTTATACTGCTGAAATCCTTAATAAGTTCCAAGTAATTAATGGCTGATCTTAGATACCCCTCGTCTCTCCTCTTTATTTCCTTGCTTATTCTGTCCACAGTTTGAGTGAATGGTTCTGATATGATCTCGCCACATAATGCAACTGGTGTTGCATAAAATATTGCATTTCCAAAATACGTCGTGGGAATTGGGGGATTAAATCGACTCCGTCCATTCACTGAGATGTTCAACTTTGTTTCTTGATCATGAGGGAGGTTTCTGGCTTTGCAGACACACCTCCAAATATGGGCAGTGAGTACCTCATAAGTGGAGTATTTGGTTTCATTGTTGTTATTATGAGCCTTAGATTTTAAGGCATTGATTTGATCGTTGGAGAGGTCAAGAATGGTCACAATGTTGGCTTTAGGTTGATTGATGGATTGTGGGGTGGTTTGGGGTTTTAAAGTAGGAGGAGGAGCATATTCAATGTGGTTAAAAGTTGGGGTTGGTGGGTTTCTGCTACGAAGAATGGTTCTGTCGAAAATGGGGGGAACTTTGATCGGTATTCCATGAGCCAAGTCGGACCATGAGTTGATAAAATGAAGTAATGCAGTTCCATCAGCCACCACATGATCGAATCCTAATCCAAGGCTTACTCCACCGCACTTGAACCTGGTCACCTGCAAATTTCAACTCCATATTAGAATCATCCGCCTGCAAATTTCTTAGAAGGAAGAAATGGAGGAACCTGGTCACCGTACTTAAGTATCATATATATATGTTAATCGTAACTCTTTCAAAAATACCTGAGCAACAAAGAATGGCAAGGAAGTAATGGAAGTTGAAGGAGGACGAAAAGGAACAAGTAGTTTAAGCATTTCACTATGATTTAATTCTTCAAGCACATCCATAGAAGAATCAGTTTCAGCTTCTTTAAACAAGACACCTTCCCCATTACAGCTTATCTCCATCCTTCCATCCTCGTCTCTTCCTAATCTCCCAGCTACGGGGTAGAATTCAACTAACACTTTGCTTAAAGCATCTTTGAGAACTGCAGGGTCAAAAAAATTGGAAGAACCATCTGGTTTGTAAAGATAAACAGAAGGAGTAAAATATCATACCAAATACAAGTCTAAATTGGAAAGCCATAGACGTTTCTTTGGCATTTGTTGGCTAGGGCATATAATACTACTCTCCCTCACAGTTATCTTCATCTTACCTCTATTGTGCCAATAAAACCCTAATTGGCTCTTCTATTTATACAATATGATTGACTGAAATGAAGTTTGCCAACAATCAGTCAACAAATAGGGATTTATATTATTGAATGTGAGCTGAGCAAACCAAACCAAATTGTTAAATTATTATTGAAAAAGTTTTGAATAAACATTTTAAAGATTTACATTTTCTATATATGTAGAGTCATTCGTACGCTCATTATGCGTATCTCTACTAATAACTAGTTTTATCTCCTGGGTGATGTCCAACATGTGACGCTCGAATTTATTTTTCTTATTTTAATTTTAACTCTTTTAAAACCATTTTTTCTACAAATTTTTTGCTGGTGTAAAATACCATTTTTATCACGGAAGAACATGTGAAGTTTATGATTCTGACTACTTTCATTGATAATGAATGCACTTTAAATAGTGCTGAGTTACAAGAGGAATTGGTTAACGTAAGGTTACAGCAAGTTAGTAAAAGATAATGATACAAAGAGTTGTTATCAAAGGAGAGTTGGTGTGGCTCTTGAATTCTTGTCCTTAACACTTCCCTACAAGCTAATGGGAGTGCAACAGAGCGTTAGCTTGACGCGATATTTATGAAAGAGAAGCTTGGGTAACGACTTAGTGAGAAGATTTGCTACTTGATCATTGGAAGAGCTATACGACACTCTGAGCATATTCTTGTAAACTAGATCTCGAACAAAATGAAATTCGATTTCAAGATGGCGACTTCGAGTATGGAAAATGGGATTTCCTGTGGGGTAAGTTTCTCCCAAATTATCACACCATAGAGTCGGAGGTTGGTGTTGTTTGATGCCAAGTTCTTTCAGCAAAGAAAGGAGCCATAAAACTTCATTGGAAGCTGTTGCTAACGCCCTATATTCAGCCTCTGTTGATGAACGAGACATGGCTCGTTGCTTTTTGGAGCTCTAAGAGATGAGATTGGGTCCAGCATAGATTGCGAAGCCAGTGGTTGACTTCCAATCTAATTGATTACCTCCCAAATCTGCATCACAATAGACGAATAATGACTGATCTGGAGACCGTCGGATATATATGCCCATATGTGACGTGCCATCGATGTATCGGAGAATGCGTTTGATGTTTGCCCAATATGTGATAGTGGGAGCATGCATGAATTGGGAAACTCGACTCACAGCATAGGAGAGATCAGGTCGTGTTATGCACAAGTACTGGAGACTTCCAACGATTTGTCTGTAAGTAGCTGGATCTAAACCATCATCAGCAGATTTCTTAGTGGCAGTGCACTGATAGGGAGTGCCCACTGGTTTGGAATGTAGCATGTTTGTTTCACTTAATATATCCTGGGCATACTTACTCTGCGTACGCCTGCAGAATCCCAAGGAGCTTCGATGCCAAGAAAGTAATTAAACTTGCCGAGATCTTTTAGGGGAAATTTTGATCATAGAGCAACCACTGTTTGTTCAATAAAACTGGAGGAAGAGCTCGTAAATAAGATGTCGTCAACGTATATGAGGAAGTATGCTTGTATATTGTCTTTATTGTAAAAGAAAAAGGACTGATCGGTTTTGGAGCCAGCAAAACTGAGAGAATGCAGTGCAGTCTGTAAACAACTGAACCACTGTCGAGGAGCCTGCTTCAGGCCATAGAGAGATTTTCGGAGAAGACACACATGTTGTGGTTTGGAGGGATCGACGAATCCAATAGGTTGCTTCATGTAAACACGTTCTTCTAGTTTGCCATTGAGGAATGCATTTGAGAAGTCAAGCTGTGAAATCTGCCATCCATGACTAATGACATAGAAAAGAATGAGGTGAAGAGTTGTCGGTTTGATCACTGGACTGAAGGTATCGGTAAATCCAAACCCAGACATTGGTGGAAGCCCTTGGCAACAAGACGGGCTTTGTAGCTTGAAATGGTACCATCTGCACGACGTTTAATGCAATAAACCCATCGAGATCCAATAATGTTTGTGGCGTGCTCTGTGGGAATGAGAATCCGAGCGCCATTACGTATTAAAGCCTCATATTCCTTATGCATTGCTCGTCGCCAATGTAAGGATTTATTGGCTTGGGTGAATGAGGTGGGGAGTTGATCGAGTGAAGACTAAGTCGAGAGGGCTTTCGATTTGAGAGAGCTTGTTTGGGATTGAGTGACCATAAGGTGTGTTTTGTGGACGGAAGGAGCAGTGGTGTCATTGGTTGAGAGGTCCACAATGAGGTTTAAACCTGGGGAAGTTGGTTACAAGTTGTCGTGATTGTGGGATGAAAAATTTCTTCGAGGAGTGTGTATAGGAATTGGAGGAGAGGGTTGTCGTGCAGTAGGTGTTGTTGTCGTTGGGCTATGTAGCTGGGGAGGTGCTAGAGCAGGCTGGGTTGAGATGTTGGGTGGCTGCAATGGAGGCTGTTGAATGGAATAAAGAGGGTGAAAAACCAGAGACGAAGATGTTGATTCAGAGGCATGAGCATCGATAGCTGACGTAGGAACTGTAAAAGGAAAAATAAACTCGTCAAATTGAACATGGCGAGGTGTACAAACTTTACCAGAAGAGAAATCAAGACAACGGTAGCCTTTGTGCAATTTAATGTAATCCAAAAAGACACAAGGAGAGGAACGTGGTTGCAATTTATTCTTGGTATATGGACGTAAATAGGGATAACAAAGACAACCAAACACTTTGAGCATAGTATAATCAAGTCTAGTGTGAAAAAGAACTTCATAAAGAGACTGATAATCTAACAGAGGAGTAGGTAAACGATTAATGAGAAAATTAGGACAGTCAAAGGCATAATTCCAATATTTCAATGGAACATGAGAAGTATGAAGCATGGATAATGCACTTTTGAAAAGGTGGCGATGTTTCCTTTCAGCGCAACCATTTTGTTGCAGTGTATGAAGGCAGGAGCTGTGTTGTAATATACCATGTTTAGAGAGGTAAGGAGTGAGCGCCTGAAATTCGCCGCCCCAATCTGCCTGAAAAGACTGTAATGTAGTGCCAAAAAATCGCTCAACAAAGTGATGAAATTTAATAAATTCATTCATTACCTCAGCCTTATTTTTAAGAAAATAAATCCAAGAGTATTTTGAGTAATGATCATGAAAAAAAAGTAATAACGAGAACCATCAATTGTATTAACCGAGGAAGGACCCCAAACATCACTGCAAATTAACTCAAGAGGTCTACTAGCTGTAAAGGAAGAACGAGGAAACGATAATTTATGATTCTTACTGACACTGCAACCGTGACATAAAGCAGGATGTTTAGAACTAGAAAAGGAAATAATATTATCACGAAGAACTTTATTAACTATACGATAGTTGGAATGACCCAAAAGCTGATGCCACGTGGAGATAACAACATGACTATGAGGAGAAGTAGAGTGAGTAGTTTGTCGACGCAGTAGAAGATAGTAGACATCGTTTTTATTCAGGCCTCGGCACAAAATCTTCCCTGTATTGATATCATTAACAAAAAATTTATCGCAGAAAAATTCAACAGAGACAGCATTAGATTTCGTTATAGCATAAACAGAAAGCAAATTGTGAAAGATAGTGGGCACATGAAGAGCATCAGATAATGTCAAAACAATGTGATAAAAGAGAAGATGTGTGTCCCCCAAATTTGACTACCATTTCATAAATAATTATTTCTTTTTTCCTAAGAAATGGTACCCAAACTTGGAAATCATTTTGATTTTTAGAAAAAATATAAATTTGAAACTAATTTATAAAAAGATCCATAACATTACTTCAAATTTAAATGATACAAGATTTGCCAAAATATGTTTTTATAAAAATTGAAGTAAAAAGGATTATATGCACTATTTATTTCCAAGACAATATTTTACATGAAAATGACAAAACACCATAGTACACAGCCCACCTAGTTCTTCAATCTTCTAGTCGAAATCATACAGCAGAATCTCACACCTTTACGTTCTAAAATTCGTCCCCTTTTTATTTTTCTACCAATGTCGAATATGGCAGACATAAAACACAAAATGAGTTTTGACATTCAATAAGCAATACTTACCAAATGGACAACTAATTTTAATCTATTTATTTGCCCACAAAACAATTCATAATTTATGTAAAATTATTTAACTTCACACAATATCATCATTAAACCAAATATAACTCATAAGTTTGATCAATTAGGAAGTAAGGCATAATCTTAACCAAAAACAATTGGAAGTCAGTGATATACGCGATGTCAATACAGACTACGCGTTGTGGTTGAGAAGTACGCGTGGTCACTGCCACGGCGTGTAGTCTGGTACATAAAAATGCGTTGTGGTCCTCAACTACGCGTTGTCGCTACGACCCCGCGTAGTTGGGTACTCATAGACGTACGGTCATAAAGAAGTACGCGTAGTCGAGACGACAGCGCGTACTTACGGGCCACCACGAGTAGCACACTGGTTTTCGGCAAAAATTCTCAAACACAATACACAAATCATTTCATACTCAACATTCTATCAATCCTCAACATTCAAATCACAGAAACCAACTTCCTTTGATAAATGTCAATTTGTACTTATATTTCGTATGTTATTATTTGACATTTATCATACTTTTGGCTTAATAGCGTGTTATTTTGGCTCAATTAGTGTTCTTTTGTGTATTCAGGACTTAGGGCATATAAGTGCGAAAATCTGCGGAAAATCGTCAAAGAATGCACAACTCAGAGATG
>CANYCX013603024.1:0-12211 GCA_948193385.1 Breynia disticha f. nivosa
AACGAGCTATCATACGCTCAAATCAGAGCTTAAACGAGAGAAAAATATAGGTTAGAAACTAGGGTATGAACAAATACGGGATTCACAAGAAGAACTTACCGAAACAAGGTTGTCTACGGATCCTGGAGCTTCCGAACCTTAGGGTTTTCAAAGAGAGATGGTGGTTAGGGTTAGAGTGATGGAGAGAGAAAGTATGGAGAAGAAAATGAAAGTGTGGTGGAGAGAATAAAGAAGACATGAGGTTTAAATACTTATCGGTTGGACGATTTTACCCCTTTGGTCCTTTCCGTCTTATTTCTCTTCCCCGCTCAAATTAATTATTCTTGGTTTTGATTTTTCTCTACATTATAACTCTCTCCTTTCCCAACTTCTTATTTTATACTTCTTGCAAAAAAATTCTTTGTATTTTCTTAAATATTTTATTAAAATTTCATAATATAGTGCAAAATAGAGGGTGTTACAAAAGCCCACATGACCCAAAAAAACTCCGGACATCCCTAATGCTTGAAGGTGGAGGTAGCTTCTTAATCACCTCAACATTTGCTTCATCAACCTCGATTCCTTTTCTCTAAATCTTATGCCCTAATACGATTCCTTCTTTTACCATAAAATGGAACTTCTCCCAATTTAATACCAGATTAGTCTCCTCACACCTCTGGAGCACTTTTTTAAGATTAGCCAAGCAATGATCAAAAGTGCTCCTAAATACTGAGAAGTCATCCATGAACACCTCAATGCAGTCGTCCATCAAATAGTAAAAAATAACCATTATGCAACGCTGGAACGTGGCTGGAGCATTGCACATACCAAAAGTCATGCGCCTATAAGCAAACGTGCTGAAAGGACACGTGAAAGTAGTCTTTTCCTGATCCTCTAGAACAACTGGTATTTGAAGATAACCGGAGTACCCTTCAAGAAAACAGTAGTAATCATGTCCGGCTAAACACTCAAGCATCTGATCTATAAAGGGAAGAGGAAAGTGATCTTTACTGGTGGCATCATTAAGTCGACGATAATCTATGCACATGCGCCAACTAGTCACAGTCCTAGTGGGAATCAACTCATCATCCTGATTTTTCACCACTGTAAACCCCCCTTTTTAGGAACAACCTGTGTCGGACTAACCCACCTACTTTCTGAAATCGGATAGATGATCCCAGAATCTAGTAGCTTCAGTACCTCAGCTTTGACAACCTCCTTCATGTGAGGGTTTAGTCTCTTTTGCGGTTGCACCACAGGCTTACATCCCTCCTCTAAAAAGATCTTGTGGGTGCAAAAAGAAGAGCTAATACTCTGAATGTCAGCTGTGCTCTAACCAATAGCTCTACTGTGCGTCTGCAAAAGCTCTACAAGCTGTCTCTGCTCATCTCTCTCTAAATCTGCAGCAATGTTCACTGGCAATGTATCCGCATCTCCCAAAAACTCTTAAGTCAAACGAATAGGCAGTGGTTTCAACTCCAATTTTGGCAACTCCTCTAAACTGGTCTGAAGAACAGGCTTAAATGGTCTCTCTAGCCGCTCGAATCGAAGTCTACTATCATGCACCGACGAAACATGCGATAAGAATTTGATCTCCTCCTGTGCAACCTCTGTCTCCCAAATAAGCGTACCCGGTCCGAAGATCAATGCTCTCTCCAAAGAATCTCTAACTGATGATTCCCGTAAAATCTTAAAACACAAATCCTCAACCTGAACATCAGCGACTGAATGGGCATCATCAGTAAAAGAATCTAATGGTTGCTTCAGGGACTTTGCCAAGGTATATGTGACCTCCTGATCGTCGACTCGTAATATCAACCTACCACTCCTGGCATCAATCAATGTTTTAGCTGTAGCTAGAAAGGGTCTCCCAAGAATGATCGAATTACCATCCCCCTCAACATCCATGATAATAAAGTCAACAGGAAAGAGCAAAGTATCCACACGTACCAGAACGTCCTCTACTGTCCCCCGAGCTACCGTAACTAATATGTCGGCCATTTGCAAATGAGTATTGCATTTCTTTAGCGCAACATCTCTCAACTGACAGAACAGTGTGTATGATATCACATTCAAACTCGCTCCACTGTCTATCAGCGAACGACCAACAGCTAGGTCATTGATAAAACAGGGAATAGTGAAGCTCCTGAGATCTTTTCGCTTTACTGGAAGACGAGGTGTAATGGTGGAGCAACTCTCAACACCCATGATCGCAAACTCCTTACTCTATTTGGCTTTGTGAGTGACCAAATCCTTAAGGAATTTTGCAAAAGTAGGCATCTGAGTAACTAAATCTGCAAAAGGAAGTGTCACGTGAATATCCATCAGAATACTCATGAACTTACCAAATTGCATATCCAAGGCCTCGCGCTAGAGTTTTTAAGGGAAGGGAATATGAGGTGCAACCACAGTCTGGTCCCTCTGGTAAGAGTCTGCATCAATCACGACTGTCTTTCCTTCTTTTTATCTTTATCTCTCCGGAGCTCATCCATCCTCTCATCAAGCTGCGCTCCACTGTCACCAACTAGTGCATCTGGTGTATTATGCATATCCTGAACCATCGGATGATCAATATCAACCTTCTTGTCGCTCCTCAACAGAATCGCTTTAACATGCTCCTTAGGATTAGTCTCCGTGTCACTCGGAAGAGCACCCTGAGGTCGGGAAGCAATCTGTTTGGCCATTTGGTTCACTTTATACTCCAAGTTCTTTATAGTCATCAGCAAGTCTCTATTCTGACGCTGGAGTTCTTCACCTTCCTCTCGGCTCATCACCCCTTTTTCCTCTCTCTGCCAATTACTAGAATTGCCACCACTAGCTTTGGCAGGAGCAAAACCACTATAGTTTGGCTGATTTCAGGCATGCGGCGGCTGATTGGGGTATCTCTGAGGAGGGGAAAAATGTCTGGGAGAAGGCTGATGGAAGGAAGAAGATGATTGCGGAGGTGGCCGATAAGAAGAGTGGGAAGAATGGGTCGGAAGGGAAGAAGACTAATGAGAAGAGGAAGAATGCGGGAAGGAAGGCTAATGATGATGATGAGAATACGATGGGTGATGTTGCTGAGCATAAGGAGGGTGTCTCAGTGGGTGTGGTTGGAATGGTGGTCGAGGATCAACGTACTCCACTCTCTCCATAGGTGGACTCGAAGGATAGGTATAAGGTGGATCATCGTAAATGTAGGACGTGTGGTAGCAAGTCTCCGTAGGGTGATCACCTCCACACGTAACACAGTGAACTAGTATTGGTGCTGAACGTCCACCAATAGCTTGCTCCTTTATCAACCTTGTGATCTCCTCAATTTGCTTACCTTGGACCATCATTTGTGCCTCAAGAGACGTAATATGGTCAACCTACAAGGTAGCAGATGGCTGAGAAGGCTGAGGTCTCATAGGTCTATCGGCTTTATCACTCCAAGCATAGTTATTCAGTGCCATCTCCTCGATGAGCGCCATGTACTCCTCCGGGCTCTTATGCAGTCTGGATCCACCAAAAGCTGAATCCAAAGCTTGCTTTGTTTTTGGTGTAAGCCCATTGTAGAATGTCTCTACCTGCAACCACACTCCAACCCGTGATGTGGGCATCTACGAAGGAGTTCCTTAAAATGCTCCCAAGTCTCACCTAAACTCTCTTGCGAAAACTGCATGAATTTTGTAATCTCCGCATGCAAACGTGCTGATCAGGCTGGTGGGAAATATTTTTCATAGAAACATTGGTAAAGCTGGTCCCACGTCTTGATCGAACCAGAAGGAAGACTACGAAACATGAGTGTGCGTCATCCCTCAAAGAAAAAGGAAAGAGAAGGAGTCTTTTAGCATCCTCGGACACACCATTTGTCTTGAACGTATCCAAGATCTACAAGAAGCTAGCCATGTTAGAATTCGCATCCTCGTATGACTTACCTCCAAACTGCACCGGACTCTGAACCATCTGGATAATCTGCAGTTTGATTTCATAGTTGTTGGCAACTATCCTAGGTCTAGTAATAGCCTGACCCATCCTATAAATGGGTGGTCTGACATAATCCATGATAGTGCGTGGCTGGGGTAAATGGGCTCCTGGAGGTCCTGGATTGTCTGCCATAGCTGTACCTCGATCACGCTCAGGTGTGTGTGCTCCTGAATTCGAACTGCTGGAAGAGTCCAGCAGCATCTGTACTGGTCTGCTACTGGTAGGGGCTTGTTGTGACTGCTTCGTCTTGCTTCTTGTACGAGTGTGCATACATTGCGACGAGAGGACTAAGAGAAAGCAGACCCTAAGCTACTAACTAGAACAAACTAGGCAGGGAAGAATAAACTAAAACAAAATAAAAATAAAACTAAATCAAAATAAAAAACAAGTATATGCAACAAGCAGAAAATAAAAATAGCAACAAATCAAAACATGCATCAACATAATAAAATCAAGCAGTAAATGAACAATCAAAAATCAAAATCAACACAAGCATAGATGACAATCCAAACAAACAGGTGCAAAAACAAAACAGGCAACAACAATGACTAATAACAGTAAAATAAACACAAATATAAACAAAACGAACAACAATCAACGAACCAATACAAAATCAACAATCATGCAAAAGAAAATAAAAACAGGCAAGACATGAAAATGAGCATAAAAATAAAAGACTGGTCCCTCTACCCTTACAACTCGGAAACTACGACTAATAGTTAACTATCCCCGACAACGACGCCAAAAACTTGACGCGTCCTAAAACTAACCGACACGAATTACGCAAGCAGATGATCAAGTAGTATAGGGGAGTAAAACTCAACCCGTAATATCGTACCCTAGGGAAAGTTTGGAACTAAAGTCATGCGCGCCTTTGTTATTTAATAGATTGTCCAGTCAATCAAATTTTAGTAAATTAACCTAAATTAATCTAAATGGCAGAAAATCAACTTAAACTAAATGGCAGAAATCATAAAGGCAAAAAAGTAAAATAAACTAAATGCCAAGTGAAATAAATGCAAGAAAACTAAAGCCAAGAAACACAAATTCTCATTGCATTAACACTAAATGACCATAAAATGTAAACAACATCAATATAACAACATTAAAAACATAAGATCAGCAATAAAACATAAAACCCAACTCACAATCAATATCAAAACAAAATCTAAAACAACACAAACATTGTAAATTGGCAGAAATCATAAAACAATAACAAGAAATCAAAGAAAACTTCTAAACACAATCTAAATGCGAAATTCGAAAGGAAAACCTGCAAGGAAAAGTAACCCAAATCATAAATTTAAACAGAAGTAATCAAAATGCAAAATGTAAAGGATTGGACAAGAAAACATAAAGATTTATGCAAGAAATCAAAATCTACACTAAAAGAAAGCAAGTAAATGCAAGAAATCATAGACGGCTGCAAGGAAAACGTAAATGGATGTTGAAAATAAACCCTAAACTAAGCTATAGGTCATCGAACATCAGACCATCAGAAAGAAAATAAAAACCTCGATCGATTTATCACACTGTTCGATTGATGGCACGACTGGTGCCATTGGCACGCCTCGTGTCCCGCTTAAAATCAGAATGGCACAAAGTCAGCACGAGTTACCCACGATTCGTGCCAATTTTAATTACAACACAGGGTCGTGCTCATAGAACCAGGTCGTGCCAATGCTAATTGGGCCCAAATTTCTCTCACCGTCTCATCCTGCCTGCTAAACAATCTCCTATCACAAGAAAAATTAACTATCGTCTAAAAAATCAAGATCATGTGAAAAATGACGATAATTAATAAGAATGTGAACTATTCTACGTGTAAATCACATTTTAAACAAAAATTGATTTTTCTATTAAAAACGGTTTAAAGTGTGATTTTTAGGAGAGTTTAAGAACATATGCGCGCGTAATACGTCAGAAAAATATGAGAAAATATGCTCATATTACGCGCGCATCAATATCCATGTTCAAATTCGAACTCGAACTTGGAACATTACTCCCACTCAAATTAAGACCACTCAAATCAAGATTCAGATCACTATAATCCGCTCGAGAAGGTTGAACACCATCTACCCCTCACTTTCAACTTCATTTCTTCCACTCGAATTGAGTGATTTAGAATAAGGTGTTTGAGCTTCATACCAAGTGAAATCTTTATCCACTTCTCCTAGCTTAGGAAATTCATTTTCTAAAAATGTGGTATCTCTAGATTCCAATTCCGTTATTTGACCATTTTCATTCTCTCCTATAAGAACATATCCTTTGGAGAGATAACGGTATCCTATAAAGATTCCCTTCTTTCCCCTAGGTCCAAGCTTGCCATGCTTACTAGAAGGATCATGCACATAGGAAACATATCCCCATGGTTTTAAATGGTTCAAATCAGGCTTATGGCTATGCATAGACTTTGAAGGAACTCTATTAAGTAAATATGTGGCTGATACGCCCGAACGGTACTAAAACCACGACTCGTTAGGCAAGTATACCTATCGAACAATAGTATAGACATCGGAGTATCGAGTGTTGATCCCATAGAGATGGTCAATTACTAATACTGTCAATTTAACTTATTATCTAATCTAACAAAAGGGGTTTGCATGAATTAAAATTATAAACTAAAAACAGAACACTTAAAATTGGAATGGATCAAAACAAATCAGAAGGCAACTATCATAAAAGAATTTGGTAAATTTAGAAAAAGGCAGATACCTAGACTCGACTCATCCTAAGATCTTATAAGTGTATGATCCGACTATTATTGAAAGTTAGTGAATATTGGAACGCGGAAACGACTATTTTATGTTAAAGTATCTCACGATCAAATTAACAACTAAGACTAGGTTGATTAGTCAAAATCTCTTTTAAACTAAAGCCTCTAATCCAGCTTTATCGTTCTATACGTTTCTCTATTAGCTCTGCACTAATACAGAGAAGTTTTGTATTTCTATCTCTAGAAACATAGACAACTTCTTTCAACCATGCAAGACCTAATTCAATTGAAAATTTCTCAATTAACCAAATTGAAGTCAAAACCTAATTCAAAATCAGGCAATAAAAAGCAACATGGTTGAATCTCAATAATTTCAGTAAAACAATAATAACTCAAAAATCATAACATGTAATCTATCATAGGACTTGTCTAATCTAGATATCCATATAAGGTTTAGTTCATCCTAAAGCAAAGAAAACAACTAATACAAAATATATCTAATAAAACGGGAACATAAACCATTCAAATCTCTTACAAAGGTCAACAATCCTACGGTCTATGTAGAGAATCCGTTGTGTGGTTGTTTCTTAGCTCGAATCTCCGCATTCTTCGGCTGGGTTATCTCCTTGGCTATCTGACGGCTCCAATTCTAAAAGCTCCTTTATATTTTTTTCAAACACTATTTATACCTAAGCCCTAATTCACCCAAAATAAGTAGGGAACGACTCGTAAAACAGGCTGTAAACCGTTCACAGATCGTTTGAGGAAGATAACTGTGCATTTGTACATATGGAACGGTTTGGGGAACGTCCAGGGTAGGCCATTCTCCATCCCGTTCTATTGTCGATTCATTCCAGTAACATCAAACAGTTTGGGGAACGGTCTGAGGTAAACCGTTCTCCATCCGGTTCTACTCTCTAATCATTCCAGTAGCATCAAACGACTTTAGGAATGGTCTGAGGTTAAATGTTCTCCAACCCGTTCTATTCTCGAATCATTCTAGTAGCATCGAACGACTTCAGGAACGGTCGAGGTAAAATTTTCTTCATCTCGTTCTAGCTCTCGGATTTGTGTGGAGACTTCTTGGAAGTAGAACGGTTTTCCAAACAGCTTGTGCCCGTTTGCGTAACTGTTTTCCTCTTTTTCTCGCACATTTATCAATTTTTGCTTCGTTTTGACCTGAATTTCGCCCTTTTACGCTCGACGTTCCACAATTGATCGGGAGACACAAAAATAATAGGAATTAAGCCGAAATAATGTCCGATTAGTCAAAAAACCTGATAAATTTCATGAAAATATATATGAAATATAGGTATAAAATGGTGTTTATCAGTGGCAGTCAATAAGGCATCTCCCCAAAAGAAAAAATGGAAAATTGGCTTCTGCCATCATAGACCTGAACATCTCTAAAAGAGTTTTATTCCTTCTTTTTGCTACACCTTTTTGTTGTGGTGTTCTAGGAATCTTCAACTGATGTTCAATTCCTTTTGCCTCACACAAAACTTTAAACTCTTCTGAAAAATATTCACGTCCTCTATCGGTTCTCAAAGCTTTGATTGTTAAATATAATTGATTCTCAACTAGATTCATAAATCATTTGAAACATTCTAATGCTTCAAATTTATGTACAATTAAATAGACATGATCATACCTCGTATAGTCATCTATAAATATGATGAAATAAGAAGCACCATGTTTAGCCCTAACGTTCATTGTCCACATATATCTGAATGGATAAGTTGCAATGATTTTGTGGCTCTCTTAGCCTTACCAAATGGTTTTTTTGGTAATTTTCCCTTTTAAGCAGTTTTCACATGTTGGTAAATCTACCTTCGCTAAGGTTCCCAACAATCCTGCTATTGCTAATCGTGTTAAACAATCTTGACCTATATGACACAATCTAGTATGCCATAACTTTGAATTGTCAACAATATCCACAGAAGAGTTAACAACAAAAGCATAACTAGAATTACTAACATAGTTAGGATCCACATCCAATACAATAAATCCATTTGACAAGTATCCATCACCAAAGTAAATACTATTCATGAAAAGACTGAAATTGTTCCTAACAAAGGACAAATTGAAACCAACATTCATTAAAGCAGAAACATATATCAAATCCCTACAAATTCTTAGAGAATAGAGGACAACTTCTAAAAATAGTGGTCGTCCACCATTTAAGATTAACTTGCATGAGCCAATCCCAATGACTTCCTCTCTTGAGTTGTTTCTTACATATATCCATCTAGTCCTCTCGGGAACTCGTCGGAACTCTACAAAGAAACCATGTTCCCTTGTTACATGGTTAGTTGTTCTTGAGTCTACAATCCACAGAGGATAATATTCAATTAAGAAAATGGAACTTGAAACAAATGAATAACCCTTATACATTGAAGTAACACATACCTTGGGAGCCTTGTAATCTCTTGAAAAGTGTCCTTTCTACCTACAGGCAAAACATTTCACCAACGAAATCTTCACCTTTTTCTTGCCCTTTTTCTTTTGGACGTCACTCACATCGTCCTTCTCCACCTTCTTCTCGAAGAATTTCTTATTCTTATTCTTTTTTCTTGGACTTAAGACCAGAACTTGAGCTCGCTAGATTGACCTCCAAATTCACATTCAAAGAAGCTAAACGATCCTCCTCAAGTTCAATATGACGAACAACATCATCAAAAGTCTTAGTGTCCTTAGCATGAGTAAGGTGCAACTTCATATGCTCCCATCCATTTGGTAGATATCGAATTATTGCTTGATTGTTTTGCTCCTCGGTCAACGTATGCCCAGCATCATGCAACTCAGTGATCATATTGGACATCTCCCTCAAATGTCGCTTCATAGAATGATCACTCCTCTTCTTATAAGTATCAAACTTGATACTTAATAAGCGAAGGTGAGTCGTGGAGACACCTCCAAAAGTCTCTTTGAGAGCATCCCAAAGTTCCTTAGCTGTGTTGTGCACGCAAAACCTTTTCGCAATATCATCATCCATTGCAATTAACATGATGATACGAGCGAAAGAATTCTTTCTTTTCCAGGTTTGATATTCCTCTTGGTCCCTTCGCTGCTGAGCAGTGTTCCCTTCAGTAGGGATTGGTAATACCCTCGACAGAGCATCGAGAGCATCTTGCTCTTCTATGATGTACTGGACTTTCATATCCCACACTTCATAGTCCTCACTATTCAGCCTAAGGTTCTTGTTTAATTCAGCAACAATTGATTTTGAAGCAACCATTCCAACTAAAGACAAAGATATATATAATCTAATCAATACACCATATTTATTATTTATCAATCTAAGATTAAATATAGTTCTTGGTTCACATAATATTGAGAACTAATCCTTAAGGATAGAACCACAACTTTATAAGGGCTAATGCAAAAACTATATAAAATTAAATTATAAATAATAAATATATTAGTTTAAACTCTGGTTTATTTCATTATTATTTAATATTTATACTACTTAAATATAAAACCAATGAATACTCATGTTATAAATTCAAAGTAAATAAAAAAATGAATAATAAAACATATTAAACTAAATAAATATATCTTACCTAGTTTAGATTTCATTTAATTATTATCTAACATTTATATTACTCAAGTATAAAACCAATGAATATCTATAACACTCATGTTATTAACTCAAAGTAAATAAAATGAATTATAAAACCAAATAAACTGAATAATCAATATATTTATAAATTAAAATTGCAAAGATTTTAATAATAATAATATCCCAAACTAAAAATGTCAAAATAAATAATACCAAAATAAGATTGTTCTAAGGTCTACACCTTTTTAAACTTATTAACTAAAACATGAAAAATAAATCTAATTTCTCAAGAAGCCCTCAACCCTTCCTTTCTATCAAGTCCCATCTCAAAAGCCACGTCTATAACCTTCAGGAGTTAAAGGATCCTCATCCTCTTCCTCCTCGACTTCCATCCTATCCTCTTCATCTTCTTCTTCTAGGTCGATGACATCATCAACTTCCAGATGAGTAATAGGCAGAGAAGAAGAGAACCTCATAAACCATCCATCAGGCATTTCAAAAAGTCCCTCAAAACGAGTATCCAAGCATGGGTGACAGATAAGTTTATCATTCCTCAACTTTATTGAGCGAGGATTATAAGCTACTTTAGCTTCTTTATTGACAAACCTAAAGAAAAACTTTTGCACCTCTCAGCATAAGTATATCTTTCCCTCATTCTTTCATAAAACCATGTACTAACGCCAAACCAGTACTTATGATACCATCTTTCATTGAACGCCTTCAATGCAAAATCTAGCATCTTCTTATTATCTTTTTCGCCGTCAAAGCCACCTTTCCAAATGAGTTTCTAAATTCCCCGATTAAGCTCCTCGAATCGGGTCAGAACTCTAATGAAGTCATCTTCTTCAATTGGATCATATTTCTTTGAAAACAGTTTAGCTTCAAATTTTTGAACCTCATTCATTTCCTCTTGAGATGAAATTTCTCTCGGACTCTTCTGAAAAGTAGGCATATCTATAACACATATAGAATAAAAAACTTGTTAGAAAAGATAAAAATAGTTAAATAAATACGAAATAAATTTAATAATATTTTCCTTATAGTTTATAATATTTTCCAGCAATAATTTTTAATTTCAACAATTAAAAATCACAAAATCGAAACTTAATCCGAAAATCAACTTCTTAGAAAATTCCGAAAAAAAATAAAAAAATCAAGAAAAATAAAAAATGAAAACTAGGAAAATTTGGCCGACAGAAACAGTGCCACGCGCCGCCATGTGCCGGCACAAGCACGACCACTCTCACCCACGTGCCACCTCCTTCTCATACTCACCACTTGTACTTGCACAGAGAGGATGACACATGTCGCGTGACGTGGAGGATGACGTGGCAGAAATGCCACGTGCCGAATTATGATTGTCCACGTAGGATGGTTTGCTGACGTGGTGTGATGACATGTCGTTTCGATGACGTGTCAGATGACGTGGCATGACTGCCACGTGTCACATCATGATTCGTCTAAGTAGGTCGTTTGCTGATGTGGTGTGATGACGTGTCAAATCACTGACATGTCCAACTTGATGACGTGTCTCCTTCTGATTGGTTCTGGAGATGATGTGACATGTGACATGGAAAATCAGAAATTAAAAAAAAACTTTAATCTCTTGCCAAGTGTCGTCCTCCCATTGGTCAACAACCTCCATGAAGCCAATAACTTTGACCGGTTGCTCCACATGGCGCGATTTTATTCGTCCTTATCCAATTTGACCGGTCAACAAAATAACCAACCCAATAAACACGTGCCACGTCATCATCTTCCTCCTCTCTTCAGAAAACCCACGAACCAGGGCCGTCTTGACCTCATTTGAGGCCCTAGGCGAAATAAATTTTTGTATTTTTTTATTCAAACGTAAAACTGCAGATATAATCATAGATTGATTTTTCTTCAATTTTTTTATTTTTTTATACTTCAAATTTTTTGTTTCCAAATTTAAAAGTAAATCTTTCTTAATAAAATTCAATATTAAACAAATTACCTTTTTAACTAAATTTAATATTACAAGT
>CANYCX013607410.1:0-10014 GCA_948193385.1 Breynia disticha f. nivosa
AGACCGATCTGTAAACAAATCGGTATTAAACAGGTGAAAATCGAACATTGAAAAATATTAAATAATTTAAAAATTAAATAATTTTGTATATTTATATATACTTATTTATTTATTTATATTATTTTTAAATTACCGGTTCGACTAGTAAACCAATGGTTCGACTAATGAACCAACAACTCAGTTCCTTTTTTCGGTTCGATCACTGGTCTGGTTCTGATAATACTGCCTTCCATCATTGAGGCCACTCTAACTGAATGGAGTGATGAGAGTGCCAATTGAATGCGGGTTCAATTTAGTTGATTTGATATTTAAGTGGGATGATCATTTTCTAAAAATTGAATGCGGGTTCAACCTAGTTGATTCAGCATTTGAGTGGGGTTGATCATTTTACAAAACTCGAATGCGGGTTCAACTTAGTTTATTCAGCATTTGAGTGGGGTCAATCATTTTATAAAACTCGAATACGAGCTTAACCTAGTTGATTTGGCATTTAAGTGAGGTTGATTATTTTATAAAACTCGAATGCGGGTTCAACTTAGTTGATTCGGCATTTGAGTGGAGTTGATCATTTTATAAAATTCAAATGTGAGTTCAACCTAGTTGATTCAATATCTGAATGAGATTGATTATTTTTAAAAAATCGAATACGGGTTCAACTTAGTTTATTCGACATTTGAGTGAGATTGATCATTTGAGTGTCACACCTCCTAAACGGCTAAACCACGACTCTCTTAGGAAGCCAAAATGAGCTTAAAGGAAACTGTAAAACAACACCACAAATTGATCATTTGAGTGTCATACGTGATAACACAATTACTGAAACATGATATTATAACCTATCTAATTCGAATTGTCACCTTAACCTGTAATAACATTACTCTATTACAAATTCGTATTCTATCTAAAGGTTGAATTTATTCCCCTATCCCAAAATAGTTGGATTATTCACATGCATTTGTCCTTGGCGTCACATTTGATGTATACGTTTATAACAAGACACGGTCGATACATTTAATTTTTGACACAATAATTTAATTTTTGAGTATACGCTTATGATACGACACAAATTTAATATTTGTATGTTAATGCCCACAGATAATAATATGAATAGAAAATAACACGACACAGTTATGACATGTCTAACACGAATCGAGAACTTTACATTCAGGTCATCACATTAGGGCACCTCTGACCCACACAAGTAGAGGGATGTTGAAGTAAATACTGTAAATGCTATATTTTTTTGTAAAAATACTGTATTTTTAAGTATGTAGTTGAAAATAACCTTAGTGACTGCACAACACAAGTGTCTTGAACTCATCAATAGTTAATAGGAATCTTAGCCTTTGTTTGTTTCATAGGAAATGGTAGGAAAAGAAAAGAAAGGAAATGCAATTTTAATGTTTTCATTGTTTGGAGAGGCATTTGAAGACAAGAAAGGAAAAGAAAAGGAGAGAAATGAACTGAAATCATTTCCTTTCAACACTCAAAATCATTTCCATCCAAATTGGTAAGAAATGGAAGGAAAGAAAACACTTTTCATTGATTGGACAAAATTGTCCTCTTCACTTTCTTATTTCCCTTGGTACTAATGAGGATATTATAGTAAAAGAATTTAATTCTCTCTCATTCTTTCTTTTCTTTCTATTGTATTTTTAAGATGCTAAACAAACAATAGAATGAAAATTGAATTTCTATTCTATTCTTTTTCTTTCCTTTGTTGAATTTTCTTTCTTTTACATCATTCAATAAGGAAACAAACAAGGGCTTAATACTAGAGAAGCAACGGTTCTCTCTATCAATGGTTTTAATTTAAATTAAAACAAAAAAGCTTAGATAAATTATTATTATTATTATTATTTTCTTCACTACTTTCAACTACAAAAAAAAAAGTTAAGTGTCCTGGCAAAAATTGCTGATGAAAATGCTCTTAAACAGTGCTAACGAGATGTTGATTTTGTAATCGATGATTTACAAGACGAAAAAAGAAAAAATATTGTGGAGCGAGAACAAGAAGGCCACAGTCCGATCCGTACTATTGTCATTCCTACACTAGACCGAGGGGTTCCAAAACGACGACACTTTAAAACAAAGCCGATCCATTATTCGTTGACCACGCAGATCAATCATAGACCACACAAACTCAATCAGAGTTAGATTAAAAGTCAAACAGTCACACGTCCATAATGGTAATAATCCAGTGCGGACATCCTCATCAAAAAACACACATCTTATTGTTATTGTCGTTATTGTCGCATTTATCCTATTCTCAAGTCTCCAATTTAGCTCACGCTTCTGAACTATCAGCAACCAAGAGGTGACTTCAACTTTCCTCTCTTTTCGATTTCTTTTCTTGCTTCTACTTTTTTTAATCGATTTAGCCTTTTGTTTCTTTGGCTTGTTGAATTATCAATTTGATTTTCTCTTTACATTTATATTCTGATTGTGGACAACTGTGAGGTACTTACTGTTTAGAGTTGGACTTTCACTGTGAGCTGATCATAATTTAATAGTCAAGATTAGACTTATTGAGGATTTCTTGATTTTCTTGCAGGAATTATTCCGCAACCTTCATATGGCGTAATTGATTAAACTTTCTATACATTTCGGTTTGTTTTGAAGTGGAATGTATTTTTTTGGTGCTGGAACTTCTGTTGACGAAATGGGTTATTCATTGAGTAGACTTGAGATTGATCCTGAGCTCTGCGATAGTACGAATACTATGTTGGGGGATAGCGTTAAGAAGGGATGGAATGCAGCACCCAGTAAAGTGGAACATGAAGTTGCGCAGCTGACAAAAATGAGCTCTGGAGCGCATAAACGGCTCAGTCAAAGTACTCCCGGGGAACGCAAATCTGTTGTTTCTACTGTTAATATGCTGGCGGGACGAGAAGGTAATTATTCGGGTAGAGGTAGATTCTCTGCTGCTGATTGTTGCCACATGCTAAGCAGATATTTGCCAGTCAAAGGTCCTTGGCTTGTTGATCAGATGACTAGCCGAGCTTATGTCTCTCAGTTCTCTGCTGATGGTTCACTCTTTATTGCTGGTTTCCAGGTATTATGTTCCTTGCCTTGAGGGATGAATGAATATTTTGAGCATTTGGCAATTAGTGCATTATAGTCATTGTGCTTGAAAATGCCATGAGTTATGTTCTTAATTTGATTGCCTGTTCATGTGTATTTCAGGGAAGTCATATTAGAATATACAATGTTGAGAGAGGGTGGAAGGTTCAGAAGAATATTCTTGCCAGAAGTCTGCGTTGGACTATTACTGATACTTCACTTTCCCCAGACCAACGTTATCTGGTGAGTCTCACAGCACTTGATGAAAACTGAATTTATGTGATGCAGACAGCTTTCATGTTTGTGCATTTTGTAGCTAGATCCCATGCAAAAGAAATGGAATGCAATAAGGAGAATAACATCGAGGACTTCGACCTCTAATGATTCCCAGCAAGTGTCGTTTAATTCAAATCACGATTCTCTAATGCTAAACATAAGAATAGAATTAATCTGTCCATTAACTTGGATGAAATAATGTCAACACGCGACAATTAATAATCCTTTGTGACACAGTTTACGTTTGTGTAGCCCGGTTTTCTCTTTTTGACTGCTGCAAATCTGGTTGTGGTTTGACTTATGGATAATTCAAAGCTGACAATTTTATGTCATTATGTAAATGTTAACTCCATTTGTGTTTATGTTGCAGGTTTATGCCAGCATGTCTCCAATTGCCCATATTGTTAATATTGATAATACTGAAACAAATTCACTAGCCAATGTTACGGTATGTAGAAAATTTTGATATTCCTGATAAATGCTTGCAGATGTTTGATCAGAAGGTTGTTTTTTTTTACAGAATAGTTTTTTTATTTGGATAGAATGAATATATGTGAAACCAAGAAAACGTTTGGTCTTGTTCCTAGCAGGTCTTACTCTGTGCTCCAAAATTCTACCCATGTTAGTTCATTTATGGATCGTGAAAAGTTTATCAGTAACCTGATACAAACAGAGAAATATGGTTTGATGAACTGTTTACAATGCATAATGTATTTTTTTTTGAATTGGCAATAGTACAACCGAATAAACAGAAAAACTTCAAAAAAGTGGCCTAGCTCCTAAAGATCAGATGAACAAAAATAAGAGACCAAATGATCAAAAATTCAAAATTCATTATGTGCTTATTCAGTCACATCTGGAGTCCATGGATTTTGCAGGAGATTCATGATGGTTTGGACTTTTCTGCTCATGGTGATGGGGGATATTCTTTTGGAATCTTCTCCTTGAAATTTTCTACTGATGGGCGTGAACTTGTCGCTGGAAGTAACGATGATTCTATATATGTATATGATCTTGAAGCAAATAAGCTATCCCTCAAGATTTTGGCTCACTCGGTATGTTAACACAACTGAGACCATATATGCTGAGTGGGGTTTCTTGATTCATAATCAACTGTTAGCATGATAATGATCCTTTGGCTGTGTCATTTCCGACATGTACTACCATCTGACTGTCTTCAACAATTAAATATGGGGTCCATGCATGTTAGAGTTGTGGTTTGTTTGCATTCTCCTTACCAGTTTGCTTTAATCCTTTTTCAATTTTCTGAAGCTTTTTTTTTTGTTCAATGGTGCAGTCTGATGTAAATACTGTATGTTTTGCTGATGAAAGTGGCCATCTCATTTATTCTGGTAGTGACGATAATCTCTGCAAGGTGAGATTTATATCTTATGCTGAGTACAGTTTATCTTTCACTGTCATACTTAGAGATCATTGACAGGTAATATCAGCAAAATTATCATTTTGATTCATTGAATAGATTAGTCTAGATTTAACAAGTTTTAGTGATCCATTTACGATTATAAATTTGGGGTTGAGTGCTGGTGGTTGGAATATTTATTTATTTAGCTAATCAATATCGCTGAAACATTGATATGTGAATAAAAAGAGATTTTAAACAAGAATGTTGGAAAAATTTTCTACTTTGCACAGGTTTGGGATAGACGTTGCTTTACTACAAAAGGGAAGCCGGCAGGAATTCTGGTGGGACACTTAGAAGGTATTACATTCCTTGATAGCCGCGGAGATGGTCGTCATTTAATCTCAAATGGTAAAGACCAGACTACCAAGCTTTGGGATATTCGGAAGATGTCTTCCAATGCCAATTGGTATGCCCTTTTTATCCTCCTAGTACCAGGTTAACTTGATCCATGGTCACTCAAAAATTTCAGTCTTTTCGGAACGGTCACAAAAGTTTGTTGAACTTTTTTATTTTTTTTCCCATGTTGTCACTTTGAGTTGAATTACAAGAATCCAGCGCCGGAATACAATAAAAACAATCAAATCTACATCAAGGGTTAAGTGGCTTAATAAAGCAATGACTAAACTCACTAAACCAAATTCACTTTTATACCCGGTTATTTATTAAGATTTCCATCGCTGAATTTTAAAAATCCGGACATGTTTTTATTGTCTATATCATATTTTGTTCTCTTTCAGTGATCACAGTAACATAGGACCGAGGAACTATGAGTGGGACTACAGATGGATGGAATATCCCGATGAGGCAAAGAACTTGAAGCATCCATTTGATCAATCAATAACTACATATAAAGGCCACTCAGTTTTGTGTACTCTTATTCGCTGCTACTTTTCACCTGCATACAGGTAAGTATATTCGCGTTTTACGGTTCATACTCGGGTTAAACATTCAGCTACTTATGTGACATGCTGTTTTTAATGTTTGTTTTGTGGTTAATAATCCTCTCTCCGGATGGTATAAAGACTAGTTCTCTGATGTTCACTCATATATTATTCTGAATGACTTTTGCAGCACTGGTCAGAAGTACATATACACTGGATCTCATGATTCTGGTGTTTATATTTATGACGTGGTAAGTTTCTAACTTATAGTTAATAATTTGTCTGGAGATTCGTTATATATTGAACTATTATTGGTGCAGGATAGTCGGATACAGTAAAACTAAATCTGAGCCTTTGATCTGTTTTGCAAAATCGAAGGATCAAATTTCTTTGTACTGTATCTGACAGTACCGTTTTGTTGCCTCATTGAGTTCCTCAAAGAGGGGAGTCGTTAAAATTCAGCCTATTATTGCTTCATATGTATATGATTCTGGATAACATGCAGTGGGTTAACATGTTTTCAGGTAACTGGAGAAAAAGCTGCAGTGCTGAAACACCATAAATCACCAGTGAGGGATTGTAGTTGGCATCCACATTATCCAATGCTTGTTAGTTCTTCATGGGATGGAGATATCGTGAAATGGGAATTTCCTGGAAACGGACAAGCCCCAACCCCTCTCCCCAAGAGGAGATTTATTAGACAATACTACTGAACGCCATTGCATGTAATTCCACCACTTTCTTACAATACAATGTGGTAAATATGTGAATTTGTAGTGACGTAATTTTCTGTGACAATCTAAATAAAATGTAATTAGCATATAATATGTGATTGGTTTTTAAGTGCACTTCACTTAAAACTGTTCATAAATAAGCATTGCTGTTTCTCTAAAGATCTTGATGTGTTTTAAACTCAGAATCGAGAGCCACTGTTGTTTGTTTGCTGTCTACTTCATGTGTACTTGCCTGTGCAGGTAAAATTAAAACAAATTTTTACAGAACAAAATAAAGACTCGTTTATTTTCACCGCATCTAACAATAATAGTTTTTTATCTTGATGTATTTTAAAGACTCGTTTAAAACCTTCCATATAAAACTAAAACTATTTTTTACGGAAATTACACCAACGACGAAGAAGCAAAATGAAGTGAATGATTGGTTAATCAAAAACTTGTGGGAAAGGATCCTTAATAAAGCAAAGAAATTATAATAACCAATTAGGGGAGATGACTGTAGGAGGGTCCCTACTTATGTTGTAAGAAACATTATTGCATTAAAAAATACCAACCTGACAATGGAGGAAAAAGAAGCAGAGCAAAATTCTACAATCTGTCCTTTGTTCATGTGGAATGTCAGAAGCCAGATTCAGACAAAAAGAAAGAATTAGATGAGATCAAGATTTATTATGTGTTTGACGTTGAGTTTGTGTCTCAATTGATTAAGAAAAAACGTGTTGCTTTGCTTTTCACACTCTTTCCAAACTGGAGGTTCCAATAAAATCCAGTCTGAAAGTATCAACTTATGATTGGTGTTTGTGCCAACATTAAGCCCTACTTTAATTTACTCCCCAACATGTGCTCTATTTTATTTTTCTTCACCGTCCCATATCTGATAAGAATTAATCCAATGTCAACGCGAAATGCACAACTCCTGTCTTACGAAGATGATGAACATACGAAATAAAACTTCACAAGTTGCCAACTCTGCCAAGACCTTTTGTCTAAATTACATGATGACATGAATTTTGGAACATAACATCTCTTATTCACGTGTTCTTTCAAACAATCGTAACAATCTCTCACAAATTAATTTAAATTAAAATTTTTGATAAATTTATTGATTCATAAAATATATATTAATTAATTAAGCATTACAAGATACTATAATTTCACGAGTACCCAAACTATCCACAAAATCATCTTCTTATACTTCACAAATAAAATCAATGAATCAACCCCAAAACAAAACCCACCACTAAATTAAATACATAAACCTACTTACATTCCCATTCTACCCCTAACCCAATTCCTAAACTACCCTCTCCACTCATTACACTGAGTGGCAGGCCTTGTCTTTTGCTTCCCAGCTCTCAGCGGGCAAGGAGTCTCTACGGGCGGTATCATACAATTATACTGCACACACAACGAGCTACTCAGAGGAATCTCAGCCGTTGATTTAATCTCAATCCCTGTTAAATAGTTATGCTGCAAGTACAATATTTGTATACTCGCCGCTAATAACCGGTTCACGAATTCACCCGGAACCCGACCTCTGAACCGGTTATTATTCAAGTAAAGATTCTCTACAGTCGAAAACATTGGAGATATTTGCCCAGATAATCTGTTGTGGCTTAGATCAACCGTCCGGATTCTTACTCGATCCAACGGTTCAACTTCACCGGAAAATAGATTCCTTTCTAACTGTAAATTAGTTATTGGGAAGGAAAATATTCTACCCGGAATATAACCCGTGAATTGGTTCATACTCAAATCCAAATAACTCAATCGGTCCAGTCTTTCCAAAACCCGGTCTACCGGTCCAATTAATCGGTTCATTGAAAGAGAAAGATACTGAAGAGAAGAAGGGAGTGAGTTTGGTCCGATTGAACCGGTTAACTCGTTGTGTTTTAAATCAAGCCTGGTTAGGGTTTGAGAAGTAAATCTAGGAATCGAACCGGAGAGTCGGTTATGACACAAAATAACATTAGATAGACCCGGAATGCTGCCAACCGAAGCTGGAATCGAACCGGTTAACTGGTTATAACTAAGGTCAAGAGTTCTGAGATTACGTAGCTGACCAATGTTGGCCGGAATCTTGCCGGAGATGTAATTCCGGCTAATGGCTAAAAACCGGAGGTTTTTTAACTGAGAAACAGAGTCGGGTAAAGAACCAAAGACATGACCAGGAACGAGTGAAAACTCGGTTAAAGCAGAAAGCTTTCCAATGGAAGGATTAAGTCTACCTGTTAAACCGGGAGAATCAGCACGAGGGTCACCTAGATTTAAGGCTATAACCCTGTCGGAATCGCAATAAACTCCGGCGAAATTACATGGGTCTGAAGTGAAGTCCCATGAGCTGAAAAAGTTGGAACCAGCCATGTCATTAAGAGACTTTCTTAATGATTGTAATGCCAAGAAATCCACCGGCTCCAGTATTGCATTTACAAGGATGAATTTACATTGGAGAATGCACAGAATGATTGCGATAAGTGAAACAAATGTTGGGGTTGCGCTCGCCATTAAAAGACTGGTTATCCTTTCAGCGCTGCAACTGAGAGGAAGAATGGAAGAAGGGTTTTATAGTGAGGTTGGTTCTTGAGGATGGTTTTAATGGCAAAACTATCTGCATCAAAAGATTACATGAAAAGGAAGAAATGGCTTGGAGGAGAAGCAACAATACTGAAAAAGAGTCTGTTTGTATGGTTGTTTCAAAGACTCAGCTTGTTCAATATTGTTGGCTTCTTAAGGAAGAAGGAGACGTGTATGTAATGTAACTTGTAATGACTGACTGTAACTAACCTTACTTTTTTTTGGTCTAAACCCCGGTATCCTCGATATATTGGTCGAGACTAATCCGGGTTCGGAGCGAGAGCCACAGCTCCTCCCTCACGAAGGCGACTCTCCTCAGACTCGAATCTGGGTCCAAACTTTCATGGGAGGGTTGGATTGCTAATCCAACCAACACTTAGTGGGTCTAACTAACCTTACTCAATACTGTCTTAGTGTCTTATGTTGTCTGAAAACTCGACGAGTTATAATATTTTAATAATTGTTTATTTATTTATTTAGGTTGAGGTTCGGAGTTTAAACGGTTGTCCCAGCCTACCTGGCAGGCTACATGATTGGTTTGGTGCGTTAAAACGGTGGTTCGGACGGGCATCACGTGAGATGGCCATAAAGGAAAAAGCTGGTGTAAAGAGGAAACGCAGGTCTGATGAGGTGGAAGTCGTTGCCAGCTGGATTCCGTCATCTCAATTAGGTCATCTCCAACCACATGCTCTAAAATACAATATTCTTACTAAAAAATACTGCAGTTATAGTATTTACTCTATTTCACTCCAACCAACTTTACTCTATTTCTATCACTAAAAAGAATATTCCAAGCATATTCATGTATAATATATTTTTTAATTGAATTTAACAATCAAGTAATCAATATAAATATTTTACATATAAAGTACCATTTAAATATCAATAAAACATTAGTGCATAAGAATATTATCTTTAAAAAGATACGTTAAAAAAATAAAACATTACATTAAAATTTTAAAAAACATTGCAATAATTAAAAAACATAGACAAACGTTAATATTATTTGTCTCATTTTTTTATCGATGTTTTTAATGTATTGTTCTATTTAAATTAATGTATC